>PISX010025287.1:0-26379 GCA_004024625.1 Mellivora capensis
TAGAATGTTTCTTTTAAAAGAGGGTTCTTTTCCTTACTCTGCACTTGGGTTGAGAGATATTATCAGAGAGCTATCAGGGAGATAAGTTGATATAAAGACAAAGTTTATTTCATTTGTAGTATAAGCTTATTCATTTAACTGACCAGTGAATCATCTTTGTACAGAATGTTGTGTCACTGTGATACAGTCAGATCACCCGTGTATTTAACCCACGCTATAGTTTTAAATCATATATCCATGAAAACTGCTATAACTTTGCAAATTTGAAGATAACCCTTATTTACTCATCTACCACACTGTATAAGGTAATATAGCCCCATAGTCTTTTGCTAGATATTCATTTTAATAGCATTCATAAATAAATGTTACCCAGTGTATAAAACCAACCTGAGAATCTTTCATGTTTCTCTATAACTCCTTTGAGGACAACTGTCCCCAAATAACTATGTAGAGCAATATTCATTATTTTTCAAACTAAAAATATTTTTATTTAATTGTTCTCTAATTTGGGGGTATTGTGTGTCTGGTCTTATTGGTGTACACATCTTACATGGATGACAACTGAATTTTTTCCTTTCAAAAATGTTATTTTTAAATCAAGACGACGGGAAGAATAAGCAATCAAGAGATTGACTGCTGCATACCAGTACTATGCCTGGCTTGTTATTCATATGACTTCATTTACTCTTCCCAACAGGGAGCTAAAATAGTTCTGTTTTCAGTCAGTTGCCAGCAACTTCCTTTTTATTCACTCTCTATATAATAAAAGAATGGGAAAATCTAGTTATTTTCTATTGGCATATGTTTTTTTTTCTCTCTTTCCTATAACTTCCCTAAACTTATTTCCTATGTATGCAAACAAGTCCTCTTTTTCCTAAGTAATCATTTTTCACATTTCAAATTATTACGAAGCTTTTATCCAATCTTAGGTTCTGCTGTCCTGCCCACCTGTACATAGGTCACAATTATGGAAAGTGAATTCTGTTCTTTTGGTAGTCATTGCTGCTACGTAATTTGACTTAGGTCCCTCTTATTACTTAAAGTTTTTGAAATCAGTTAATTTGGTTGGTTCTCTTCTATCCTTTGTTTTCCCTCATCACTTCCAGCTAGATTTTCCTTTCCTTTAAATGTCAAACAAATTCTTACATTTCATGGTCAACAGATTTGATGCTTGTATTCATTGGATCCAGTAAAATAAATTTAAAGGTTTTCCTTAATGTTACACACATGCATGCCTGCACTCACACATGCTACATTAAAATAAATCAATGTAAACTATTGTGATTCTCTTTCAGAAACATGATGGCCATTTCACAGTCATCCAGTTGGTTGGTATGCTCCGAGGCATTGCATCAGGAATGAAGTATCTTTCTGATATGGGTTACGTTCATCGTGATCTAGCAGCTAGGAATATATTGGTCAACAGCAACTTAGTATGCAAAGTTTCTGATTTTGGTCTTTCCCGGGTGCTGGAAGATGATCCAGAAGCTGCATATACAACAACTGTAAGTTTACATGTCCTTTTCCAATATAGGTGGCTTACCTGTATTGTTTTTAATATTATAAGAATAATTGTGTTTTTGGTTTCCTAATTTTCTGCTCGCACCTGTCATTTTCCAAATTTAACATCATCACTTTTTTTTTAAAGGATTTTATTTATTTGACAGAGAGAGACACAGAGAGAGAGGGAACACAAGCAGGGGGAGTGGGAGAGGGAAAGGCATCCAGCCGAGCAGGGAGCCTAATGTGGGCCTCAATCCCAGGGTCCTAGGATCATGACCTGAGCCGAAGGCAGATGCTTAACGACTGAGCCACCCAGGCACCCAAACATCATCATTTAACTGAGAAGTATTTGCTTTCTCTGAGTGCCTGGCCAAAAAAACAAAACAACAAAAAAGCTTTCTTATATTTGACTGTTTCTTTCTTCCATCGTACTGGGACTTTAATATCATGCTTGAGGTCCAAGTTTCGATTGCCCTCACAACAAATCTGCCTTTGCCTGAGGTATTCTTGGTGCTTAATAATTATCTCCTTTACATGGAGTTCTGTAGAGGCCAATGGTGCATCAATTAAGTCCGTGCTAGTGAACAACCAATGGTTATAAAATGCCTTTTTTTTCCTCACAGCAAATGTTATGGAATGACCTGATTATACTTACAAATGAACAAGATAAGTTTCTCTGGAAATATATAAATACACTCTAAACTTTTTTCTGAATGATACTTGGGGAGAATATGAGCAGGAATAAAAGACTAAAACTTTAGAAGCAAACTATCATCTGTAGAATATATTATCTAACCTTAACTCATGAATAGTTTAAGCATTTCTGAATGCCCCCAAACCAGTTCATTCCACTGCACTTTTTGGTTATTGTTTCCAGGATTTCAATCTCTGAGTCTTTCTTCAGCTATCCGAAAACTAGTAATTTGTAAAACTATACACTATTCTGTTATTGTTCAAACAAAACCTTCACCATTGACTCATTTGACAGTCACCTTCAATGAAAAGTCAGTCAGTAAGTAAAATTATTCAAGATGTTTTTATCCTCTCCTCTTTCTCTAACCTTACACATTATTATAGAAGAGGCAAATCCATTATTTAGTTCCCTTTTATTTCATTTTCTATTAGATTGTTTTGAAACTTCACTGTATTCAATTACTCCAGGAGAGATGCAAGTTTAATATTATGAGTGAAACATATTTTGCCCTTACTATATTTGCACTGCAGAAATGCTCTATATTACTTTATTGTTGATATTTCCACTAATTTCTCCAACAAAGAAATATAGTGCTAAGGAAAATAAATAAACCTCTGAAAGTCTGACATATAAGGCAACAGTATCTATTGATCTTTAAATTTGACCAAACACCTTTATAAAAGTAAAAGTCTATCATGTCTGAAAATAAATTGTTCATCTCAGGAAAAGCAGTATTTCCAGCTCCATTTTCTAATTGGAAAATGTCATAATTTTTTTCTTTTTTTTTTTGAGGCCTTCTTTTCTTTTTGTTTTTTTATAAATGTGTAACTTAAAGCAACTTTTCAAGTTACAGAACAATGTAGATAAGGTTTTTCTATTATACATATTATTTCCAACCTTGGAGAATAGTGTTTAAAATTATATAAATTTTGTGTAATATAATATTTATAAAAATTTCAACAAATATGATCTACTAAAAGGACAAAATAATATAGAATAAAACATAAAATAGGAAATAACTACGATACTCTTTGTATGCCTATATTATGTATTTGAGATTCCTATTAAATAATATTTTAACTGCATTTTAAAATGGGAAGCTCATTAAATTTAAAGTACTAATAAAACTGTCAGGGTAACCCAAATTTTGAAGAATATATAGGTTTTATTGTATCAGATTTGAAATCCAGATTCCAGGCATGTTCTTCTGTCTTATATGATTATAGAAACTGAGAGGCCTAGAACAGCGCTATTTTAACATAAATCTGACTACAGTATTAATCATCAAGTTAGGTAACCAGAATATTAATGCCCCAAAAGTGCCTCTTGAAAGCTATAGATTGTCTCTATTAAGAAATAAGTCTCTGAATTTAAGAGGCATCAGTTGAATGGAAAATAATGTAAGTATTTTTTAAATTGTTTTTTATTTTTTATTCCACTGTAATTAATGTAGTGTTATATTAGTTTCAGGCACATGATATAGTGATTCAACAATTCTATACAGTACTCAGTGATCATCACAATAAGTGTACTCTTAATCCCCTTCACCTGTTTCACCCATCCCCCCAACCTACCTTCCCTCTGGTAACCACCAGTTTTCTCTCTATATTTAAAAGTCTGTGTTTCTGTTTGACTCATTTTCTTTGTTTTGTTTCTTAAATTCCACATGTAAGTGAAATCACATGGTACTTATCTTTCTTAGACTGACCTATTTTCCTTCTAGATCCATCATGTTGTTGCAAATGGCAAGATTTCATTACTTTTTATGGCTGAGTAATATCCCATTCTGTGTTTATACCACACCTTCTTTATTCCTTGATCTACCCTTGGACATCTGGGCTGCTGCTTGGTTATTTTAATTAAGCCTGCAATAAACACAAGGGTACATATATCTTTTCAAATAAGTGTTTTCACATTCTTTGGGTAAATACCTAGTAGGGGAATTACTGGATCATGTGTTATTTCTTTTTAAGTGGTTACACCACTTTGCATTCCCACCAACAGTGCACAAGGGTTCCTTTTTCTCTACATACTAGCCAACACCTGTTGTTTCTTGTGTTTCTGATTTTAACCATTCTGACAAGTGTGAGATGGTATTGTATTGTGGCTTTCATTTGCATTTACCCAATGATGAGAAATGTTGAGTATCTTTTCATGTGTCTGCTGGCCATTTGTCTGTCTTCTTTGGAAAAATGTTCATATCCTCTAATAATTTGTGGTTTTTTTGGTGTTGAGTCATATTAAGTACTTTATGGTTTGGAAATAAACCCCTTATCAGATATGTCATTTGCAAATATCTTCTCCCATTCAGTAGGTTGTCTTTTTGTTTTGTTGATTATTTCCTTTACTGTGCAAAAGCTTTTTATTTTGATATTATTCTGATATTTTAATTTTGCTTTTGTTTCCCTTGCCTTGGGAGACATATCTAGAAAAATGTTGCTATGACCAAAGCCAAAGAATTATTACTCGTGTTCTCTTCTAGGATTATAAAAACCATATAGATACCATAAAGGTTTCAGGTCTCACATTTAAGTGTTCCATCCATTTTGAGTTTATTTTGTGTGAGGTATAAGAAGGTGGTCCAGTTTCACTCTTTTTCATGTACCAGTCCAGTTTTCCCAATACCACTGTTGAAGAGACTATAATTAAGAACTTTAAAAATATATATATCAGAAATACCTGCTAAAAGGGTCTTAGGGTACAAATTATCATACTTGACTTTATAATGATTATGACCATTTAATATCTGAAACAGCAGCACTCTTGCCTTCAAAGACCTTACGCTTTTACAGAATGGACTCATGCTTTCTATCTATTCAGTGCATTAAATGTTGACATATGGGTCTGAAAAAGAAATATGGAAGTATCAAAAAGCAGAGGTCTGAAGAAGACTTTACAAAAAACTAAAATGATACAAATATTAAAAAATTTCTTTAGACAGACTGTTGGGGAATTCAGATAGAGGAAAAAGAAAAAGGAAAAAGACATGGAAATTTGGGGAAGTGAATGGACATGTTGTTGGAAATGTGGAATGGGGAGAGAAGGAGTGAACAATCAAGGTTTCTAAGGAATAATTGCAAAGTTACTTGGGTGGCACTTTAAGAAATTTGAAGGTTTTCCTATGGCAATTAAGAGACAGACATTGATTTACTTAAATGGGAGAATGACCAAACACATGGATGTCTCAGAAGCTATTATTGACAACAGTGTGAAAGCGGGAAGTATTGAAGGACAGGAGGAATGGTTATAGGAAACCAGTTAAGGCATTATTGCTATAGATGAGAAAACCCATATGACTTTAATTAGGGCAGTGGATTTTGGAATAAAAAGGAAGGTAGAGAACTAGAAAATGTATTATGGATATATAATTTATAAGACTCAGTAACTAATTAGATGTGAATTATAAGAAGGATTTAAAGATGACATCAATATTTTTGGATTGAACAACTTGTTGAATGAGATACCATTAATCAATTCAGAGGGTCCCCGTTAGAGATGGCCATTAGATTACAAAGAAAAATTATAACAAAGGGTCACAGGCACTCTGTTTCAAAGTCATCAAGATAATGGCAGATTAAACATTGGCATTCTGTTGCAATTGTGTTTAAAATGTTTAGGGCTTTATATAAATGTACTTAGGCTCCAAGTCCTTGCAAAGGGATCTTAAGAACTAGTAATAGCATGAAAACCAAGAAATGTGAATGGAGGCTAAAGACAGAAGGACAAAAATGCACAAAAGTAGGATCTAGACAAGGACTGAGTTCTTGCTTTTACATGCCAATTCTAAAAACAGCTTATCAGGCATTTCATGAGGGAAGATTGGTGAATGATTATGAAGTACACCTGACAATACATACACAATTATTGATATATAATTAACTTAATCATACAGTATTTACTGAGTTTGAATTATTCTCATTTGATTACATGATCTTCTGTCTATTTATAATTCGGTATTGCAAAATCTCTCCCTTTTCTGAATCCTTAATGCACATTCACATGGACAACCGTTTTATATCCAGTTCCAGGGAGGGACTCTCTCTCATTTGAATATTACTAAGCAACAAGTCTTAAAGTTACCTTGAAAATGCTAGCATTCTGCTCTCAACTATGGAAATGAGGTCCTTTTTACCTAAAAAGAGTATTAAAAGATATATTATAGTTCACACTGATCTGTTTTAGGGATAGGTTTTATTTCAAATAAAACGGCAGTCATTGTATGGATTTTTTTTTTAATTATAATGAGTAACTCCCTTTCTTATATTTTAAGGATAAAAAGAAAATGGAAGAATTATTTTCCCACAATATCTACTGAAAGTTCTAAGATACTTTGACTCTTTCAATTGTGTTCATTTTATGTTATCCAAGGCAAATTTTGCTTTTTTTCTTTGACAACAACAATTCCATATAAGTACTTTCTTGGTGGAAATATGGTGACTCATAACTGACAACACATAATCTGCCTAATCACAATTCTGTTAACATCTTAATTCTATTACTTTGCATTCATAAAACCTCTTCCAAGCTCTAACTCTTAACCTCCCATTTTCTATGTAAGGTATGAGAAAAGTTAAATCTCATATTGATCTAAAAAGTCATGGTCTATACCCAACATGGAGCTAATTATAACAAATAATGGAGCAGCATGAGGGGGACTTACTTACTGTGTATTCCAAAGTTTGGGAAATCTAAACCACCTTCCTCCTTTACCTAATCCAAGTGTTTACAAATTGGCTTGACTTTCTGAAGTGGATTTTTAAATCTTGAGACATGTCTACCTTTAAGAATAAATATTTTTGATAAGGGTGAGATAAAAATCATTTTATATCATTCACTATTCTGCTTTTAAATGCTTTAATATGAGTAATTAAAATTTGCCTGGAGATCATGCTTAAGCTGCTAATAAAACATATTCAGAATTTTTATTCATGTTTTTATATTTTAAATAAAAGAGTCACTGTAGAAAGTTAGGCAGTAAAAAAATATTGAATGCCTTTACTTAAAAATCATACAATATCTGATGCACTGACTAAAAGAACTTGTATGGACAATGTTTCTAATTTCTTAGATTTTGAAAAATAAAACTTTTCTTTAGAAATCCTACTACTCTGTCAAGTCATGGATAGTAGAGGTAACATTGTGCTAAGGTATAGCATTTGATAAAATGCATATTCTATGTCTATCCTTGATGAACCAGGGCCAACCTGAAGAATGATTTTTATTTCAATTGTTCCTTCAGATTTAGCCAAGCTAAAAATGGAGTGGGTATGACTGCTTCAGGCACAAAGGCAGATCTTTAGGTAGAAGACTGTGAAGCCTACTACTAGTTCCCCAAAAAGCAACATATGGTAGCATAAACAGAATATAAGGACATTCTCCTGCACAGAATTCACTGAAAAAGTAAAGGAAATGGTAGTTTCTTCTAGGCAAATGTAAATTCAGTAGCCTGAGTATAAAGGAAAAAAGTAAGAAAAACAGCAATGTTATCAGAATGCTTTAACATGAAGATTTAAATAACTTTTTTTTCAATAAAAAGATGATGAACAAATAAACCTTGGAAGAATGAAAAACAATAAAATTCTGGTGAGAAGAACCACATACAATACTAAGAAAGGAATTATGTCATTTGGGAAAAACAACTAAATGACTTTTCACAAAAAAATAGTTCTCACTTGGCAGACACTATGATAGCAGTCAATCAAAATCAGTCTAATACAGAGACCACTACAATTAGCTGAAGAGGGAGAAATCAATGTGCCAATATTATGTTTCCCAATTTCAAAGGGAAAAAAATGTGTCCTTGAACCAGCAAGTGTTTGATGGACTAATTCATAAGAATAAAATCTGACCATTTTTATTTACCTTTGTCAATATAAGCTTTTTGTAAAAGAAATTCTAATGATCTAACGTGTAGAAGCTATATTCTCAGAAATGAGAATTTCTGCACTTTGAGTCCAAATGCCAGATAGCAAATCCCCAACTGTGGTGACGAAAGGGCAGCAAAGCTTTATACTAAACCAAAGAGAATATGTGTTCAATGCAAAGCAAGAGTCTTCTTCAATAACTGTTCAAGAGGTGAATGCCACATACTCCAGCTTGGATCACAGGCTGAGAGACCCAAATCTGAGTGATAGTTGTCTGCAGTGGTGGTATCAGAAGGACACAAAACTTCTTTGAAAAGTACTGCTTGAGTGAATTGGCAATGGCAGATCTTGAGCATAATATGGAAACAGGAATCAACAATACCAGAGGAAATTTATATTTAAAGAATCATTTCCTGAAAAAGCCTCATCTCTGAAGCTTGGGAAACAACAGTTTGTGATCATTGCAGAGCTCTCTATAGTAAAACAAATGAGAAAGATTTGAGGATTATCAGACACAAAGGAGAAATCAGAAATCTGGAAGACAGAGAGGACCATCTAGCTAAGTCATGCAGCCCATTAAGAAGCCATGCCACGCTTTGGGAAAATCTCCATTTGCCATTTGTGCAAAGCATCTACAAAAACAAGAGCTCTGTCTTTCTAATATGCATTTTAAGGACAAGACCCTAAGGTCTCAGACCTGGAAAGGCATTTTTTTTTTTTAACCTGGAAACACATTATTGAAGGTAAGAGACTACTGAGAAACTTTCTAGCACTCAAGGTTTGGTGTGTGACTTTCAAGTAATTTGTTTGGTTTTATTAAAAGTAATGAATTCCTTTAAGTTTGTGTAAAACCCTGAAGAACAGGAGAGTTATCATTTACATTTTTCAAAGGATCTCCAACACCTAAAATAATGTGTTATTTAATGGCTACTTCATTAATTACTGATAATTAAAATAAGAAAAGGATAGAAAGTGACAAACTCTAAGAACATATTTTTCAGTGAAATTACATTTATTTCTTCTCTGATGTCACTATTAATCACAACCCATCAAATAAGTGAACCTAAAATAATCCTTAACGCATCAGAAAGAGGTGAAAAAAATGCAATAGAAAGCAACAAATGTAACAAACATTGAAGCACTTACAACAAAGAGTCACAAAGGGGAAAATTCTGTTTTTAAAGTCTCTGAACACATCCCATGGAAAGCTTTGAGCACAAAAGGATGCCTATAGCATAGATAAGATACAAGACAAATGGTTCATAAAATCGCATGATGCATACAATTTTGATACCTACAAACATCTGAAATACATCCAGTCCTTCTAACCTAGATGCTAATCAAAAACGAATAATCAAATGCCAGTCACAGTTCTCAAAGTATTCAACATACACCTGATGATTAACCAAGAACCACAGGAAATTACCAGGTGCTGTTTGTTCTTGTGTTAGCAACATCCAACGCTGTCTAATTCAGAGTTAGTCTCCCTGCTCCCAGTGATTTTAGAACAAACCCGGACGAAATAGTTTTCCTGAGAAAGATCAGTCAGCAGACGTTCAGCTAGCAGAAAGTACAGTGCTCACTGGCCCATCTTGCTTGTGCAGAAAAAAGACAAAGTAAGACAGTGAACACAAAGCTGCTAACTTTAAACCTAGAGTTTCAAAGATACCACCTGAAGAAATGAAGTCATTACTAATGCCTAATTGTGAGTTTCATCCCTGAGGTTGAAAGAAAGCTTTTTGTTGTTGTTGTTGACAATAAAAACTAGAAAGAAAGACGTTACAAATGCCGGATAAATCACCTGAAAGCTCTGTGGAAAAGCTTACACATTCCCAGTGTAAAAAGCTTCACATCAATGGCAAATAAATTGAAAAAGGTTATCAGTTATTTATACTGTTTCTAGTCGACCCTGTTAGCTGCCTACTCAACTTCTTTTCTCATCTTTTCCTTGCTAATAAAATCTTTACTAAACTGGGATGTTTATAATGAGCTCAGGCCTAAGAAATAAATCATGATTTATATAAGCCAGTTATATTTTTACCATTCTCCTTTGACATTTAAATTTTACACTTTGGTCACTTAAAGGGAAAGGAAAATGAAAATGACAACTTCTGGAAAAATTTCCAGTTGAGGTCTACCAGAAACAAGATTGAAGAAAGAGCTGTCTAGTATTGGCCCTTGCTCTTCTTTATTTCCCTGAATATAGTTTTGGAAGGGCATAGTGCTTAGAGCTGCTACAGCCATCTTTCAGACATGAGGCAACAAGCCTCAGGAGACAACCCCAAAGCTGAGGATGGCCAAAAAGGAAAATCAAAAGAACCTGGTTCATGATGTGGGGATATTGTGCAGTAGGAGAGCATTTGACCACAAGGAGCCTGGTTCTCCGATGAAATTGTTGCACCTCTGTTGTCGTTACAACTGTTTGCAGTGTACAAGTAGAAACTACTTACTCCAGTTATTTGCTTATAATTTAATTAAATGCTTTATTTGCTTGAATTCCTGAGAAGTGGGCATTCTATAACTCTAAGACTTGTAATCCAAAATATTCTGATACAGTAATCAATAGACAGAAAACCTTCACATTAATAAAGAACGTAAATAGAAAAATGACAAATAGAAAAATATTTAAGTAAAATATCACCTCAGACAAACTGAATAGATTAAGCAGACTGTAAATATACAGTTAGTTTGAAGATGCAGTTATCATAATTTATTCATCTAACATATTTCTTAATATTATTAGATAACAAGTTGGATAATGGAGCTGAAAGTGCTTCTTAGGATCTGTGAAGAGAACAGATATTAAGTATTCATGCTATTGAACATATAGTTAAAATCTGAGATTTATACAGCACATGTACTGTCTACTTGTGAGGATACTGTTCTGGGCATTGGAGATATTCGAATAAACAATCATGAATCCCATCAAGATGGGATCGGGAAGGAGACAAACCATAAGTGACTCAATCTCACAAAACAAACTGAGGGGGGCACCTGGGTGGCTCAGTACATTAAAGCCTCTGCCTTCGGCTCAGGTCATGATCTCGGGGTCCTGGGATCGAGCCCCACATCGGGCTCTCTGCTCAGCGGGGAGCCTGCTTCCCTTCCTCTCTCTGCCTGCCTCTCTGTCTACTTGTAATCTCTGTCTGTCAAATAAATAAATAAAATCTTTAAAACAAACAAACTGAGGGTTGCTGGGGGGAGGGGGATCGGGAGAGGGGGGTGGGGTTATGGACATTGGGGAGGGTAAGTGCTGTAGTGAGTGCTGTGAAGTGTGTAAGCGTGGCGATTCACAGACATGTACCCTTGGGGATAAAAATACATTATATGTTTATAAAAAAATTAAAAATTAAAAATTAAAAAAGATACCATTAAAAAAAAGCATGGAGTTTACAGTCTTGAGCCTGGTGGGAACAAAAATAATAAAGTTATTTTTTAAAAAGAGAATCTCTCATCTTAGATAGTGATAAAACTGGATACATAATACATTTTTTAATAATTTTTTTTAAATAAAAGTGAGTAAGGGCACCTGGGTGGCTCAGTATTTAAGTGTCTCCCGTCAGCTCAGATCATGGTCCCAGGGTCCTGGGATTGAGCCCCACATCAGGCTCCTGTGGAAGTGGAAAGCCTGCTTCTCCCTCTCCCACTCCCCCTGCTTGTGTTCCTTCTCTTGCTGTGTCTTTCTGTCAAATAAATAAATAAAATCATTAAAAAATAAATAAATAAATAATAGTGTGTAGCTACCTTGGAAGTCATGTTCAGGAAATACCTCTTTAATGAGGTGGTATTTGAAATGAGACCTGTACATTGTAAGGGTACAAGCCAAGGGAAGATCTGAAGCCAAATGTTCTAAGATAAAAGCAAATATAGATCCTAACGTGGGGACAAGCTTGGCATATTTTAGGACTAGGACTAAGTCCAAGATGGTTGACACATTGAGAGATAAGTAAGAAATAAAGACAGGGCAACCAGATCCTACAGAAATTCAAAAGTCATGGAAAGAAATAGACATTTATTCTAATTGCAAAGGGAACCCACTGGAAGATTCTAAGGAGGTGATGACATAACATAATTTGCGTTTTTAAGAGCTTACTTCAGGGGGCACCTGGGTGGCTCAGTGGGTTAAGCCTCTGCCTTCAGCTCAGGTCATTATCTCAGGGTCCTGGGATCGAGTCCCGCATCGGGCTCTCTGCTCGGGCTCTCTGCTCAGCGGGGAGCCTGCTTCCCTCTCTCTCTCTCTCTCTGCCTGCCTCTCTGCCTACTTGTGATCTCTCTGTCAAATAAATAAATAAAATATTAAAAAAAAATAAAAAGAGCTCACTTTGGCTGTATGTTGAGAATGAATTCGTCTACGACTACACTACCATGAACACGCCTAATCTCGTCTGATCTCAGAAGCTAAGCAGGGTCAGGCCTGGTTAGTACTTGGATGGGAGAATGAATTAATTGTAGAGGGTCAAGGGCAGAGAGAGCAAGGAGACTCATTTATACTACCCTAGACAGGAAATACTGGCAGCATGATATAAACTGGCAATAGAAAAAATAAAATGTGGTGGGGAGACTTGGAGCATCTTGTTTCAATACCTTTGCCTAGGTGTGTGTGTGTGTGTGTGTGTGTGTGTGTGTGTTTTAAACAGATAAGGAAATTGAGGCCCAAAGAAATTAAGTGGTAATCACAAGTCACATGGCTCTTAATATTGGAAACGATGTCAGTCAACCATGACAGTAATGACGTGTTAAGGGAAAACGTCTGTCCCACAATTGAATCTTCCTCCTCCTCCTCTTACAATACTTCCCACTGCACGTTCTCTTCTATCATTTGCACACTCCCCTCTATCTCTCACCTCTGAGATCCATGCCAAAGGCAGTAGATAGTAGTAGTTGGAAGTCACTAAAGATTGAGAAATAGATTGATCTCTTAGTCTTTGGTGATCCGTCTTTTGCTTATTGAACTTTTAAAATTATTCTGCAATGAATATTTTAGTTTTATGATTAAAAAAATATATGTTATAAAAATAGAGAAATAGCTCCTGGCAGAGTTCCAAGATATCTTTCTGACCAGCATATTTAGTTTCTCCTTGGTATTAGTCAGTGACTAAACAATATGTGTAATTGTTTGAATGCAACTTCTCCAATAAAAAAAAGTGGCTGAAGGTCATTTCACTATGCTACGTTTATTTTTAAAAGAAAGATAAGATTAAAGAAATGAAAATTATGATTACTGATTTTTAAAATGGAATTCTGGGCAATATTCCAAGAAACCTCAGATTCTGCCTCAGAACTTCAACTTTAATACCTATCCCTCATTGTTACCTCAGGGCCTACCATTAAGACCCACAGTCATCAATTTTTCCTAAGCCGATAAACAATCATTAAGAGATCAGAAGCTAGAGAAAGCACTACAGAATCTTGGAGTCTGCTTTTAAAAGACATAAAATTGAATTTTAAGCATTACAAAAATGTATTAGTATCTTTGTTAGGAAATTAAATAAATATTTTTCTCCTATTTATTACTTTTCTCACCTGGTTATCCCTTGCTTGGATTATGCTAGTTTACTTACAAATCAGATTTTCATAGGACAAACATTTGCAGCCATGGCTCATTATAGGAAAGCAAAAGAGGGCCATTGAAAAGGTGACTGCAAAGAGTTTTCTCCAAACTCTCCCTTGGGCTTCTCTCTGCAAAGAATTGCTCTGGATGCATCCACGATCCATCAAGATTTTCATATACTCCGATCATGACTTGTTCAAATTAACATAAACACAAAGTTTCACTGTACCTAGTTTTGCCTCTTTAAACTTGCAATAAGAACAGGGTGTTATTATATGAAGCATGCACATTATTCAGTTGTTTAACCATGCTTTTAATCAGCGTGTAATATGTGTCACAAATAGGCAGCTGCTAGATGAATTATACATAAAGATAATGTTTTCTAGATTACTCTTGCCTGTATATGTTGCATAATTTAGGTCCCAACACATTCTGGTCCTTAATTCTCTTCTTTTTATAGAAACCTAATCATTACCTTGTTCTTTTTAGTGGTTCAAAAGTTTATTTTTCATATATGCTATACAAGTAAAATCTCCTTAAGGGAAGGCAACATTTTTAATGTTTTGGTTTTCTTTTTTATGAAAGCTGAGATTTCTTCTTTTTCTTTAGAAAAGTCTTCTGACTATGGCTCTTACTTAAGTTGCAAATACATTTGCCTTTAAAGATAATTGCTAGGGCACCTGGGTGGCTCAGTTGGTTGAGCGACTGCCTTCAGCTCAGGTCATGATCCTGGACTTCCAGGATCGCGTCCCGCATCGGGCTCCCAGCTCCTTGGGGAGTCCGCTTCTCCCTCTGACCTTCTCCTCTCTCATGCTCTCTCTCACTTATTCTCTCTCAAATAAATAAATAAAATCCTTAAAGATAATTGCTACTTAAGGACACAGATTCAATAGAACTACATTGTACTCTAAAATAGTAACTAACAAATCAAGGGGTAAGCTGTGTCCCCTCATCTTCATGCCACCCTCCATGGAGTTCCATAATCAAGGCATTTCAATACCCCAAAGTGTATATGGAATCATTAAGTATGGAGAAAACTCTGTAGACATAATATGGTAGAAACTAACAACTTAGAGCTGTAATTTTAATCTCAGTTGAGTGATAATTCAGTGAATAAACATGGATAATTAATTTAAAATCCTTGTGCCTCAATTTCTACATCTTGAATAGAATTAATAAAACTGTCCACTCTCCACTTTATAGAAATGTTGTAACAACCAACAAGATAATAAACAAAGTAAAGTAGGGAGCCTGGGTGGCTCAGTCAGTTAAGCATCTGTCTTTGGTTCAGGTCATGGTTTGAAGATCCTGTGATCAGGTCCCTACTCAGCAAACCATCTGTTTCTCCCTCTCCCTCTGCTCCTCTCCTCCACCCCCAACCCCTGCCCCGCCTGCCCCATTCATGCTCATTCCCCCTCTCAAAATAGCTAAGTAAAATCTTAAAATAAATAAATAAAAACTTTTAGAAATAAACATAATTATGCTAAAGTATGGATCATAGCCTCTTTTGGGATTAACAGCGTAAAAATCACCTCAGGCATTTATTTAAAAATGTAGACTCCCAGTTTCCAGCTCCAGAGATTAATTTTCATTCAGTAGGTCTGGGGGAGGTGTAGCAAGGTATGATCTGCAAATCTGGATTTTTAATAAACACCCAGGTAATTGTGAAACAGGTTATTTAAAGGCTCCATTTTGATTAAGTACTGTAATACAGTCTAGACACATATCTAATTATTTCTTCCACCAGCCTTACTGAAGTCACAGGTGGGTAAAAGATTTGTCAACACAGTGGGAAAGGGGATGAGAGGGTAAGGGAAGGAAG
The DNA here is from genome assembly GCA_004024625.1 of Mellivora capensis. NCBI lineage: Eukaryota > Metazoa > Chordata > Mammalia > Carnivora > Mustelidae > Mellivora > Mellivora capensis. Next base: position 15,435 of record PISX010025287.1, read on the forward strand.
AGGTGTGGGTGATGGGAAATTAGAGTTGTTGTGGTTCCACTTATAAGAGAACATACCATACAACAAAACTGATAGCTTCTCAGACATTATTTGAATACGTATTCCATGTAGCACAACGATTTTGTTGATGGTTTCTAATGGAAAATAGTCTCCAGTGTAAAACATGCTTACTAATAGAAAGTGGAATTGTTAGCTCTGATGTCAATTTTTCTTTCTGATGTTAAATTGGTTTTGATGGATTCAGTATTCTCCACTTTTTGCTACCTTGTTGTAGTTTCTTCTCTTTAAGATATCTGTGAGGATCATTTCTCTCCAGTATTGACTGAGGTAGAAATGTATGACCCTCTCTGGGCATTTATTGAAGACCTGTAACATTTAGTGAACGTACTTTAAACTACGATATATAGTAACTTGTGGCCAAAACATGAACATTTTTTTTTCCAAAAAGCGAAGTCATTTGGTTGCACTAGCTGCTGAACTTTATCTCAGTCTTAAAACAATTGTGTATTTTTCAAATTATGCCATTGATTGTTTAATATACCTAAAGTTGATGGGGTTTGAAAGAACTTGGAAATGATTAGGTTTTACTTGAACTCCAGTATACCTTATGGGAAATAGAAGAAACTGCTGGAATTGCAGTTCCTAGATTTTGACGTAGAATATTTCTTCTGTTTCTAAAGTGAAATTCATTCTCCACACTTAACATTAGAAACTACAATATTCTTAGGTCACTTTATAAAAACTGCACATGTTAAGAAAAAAAACAGACATAAAAGTATAATAAAACTAAACAAAATAAAACAAAACCTTTATGAAGGCATCATCAAATGATACTACCACAGGGAAATGATACATTTGTATCAACATGCCCCCTTGTGGTGATGAATGGGACACAGGACATAGGAAAAGTTCTTGAAATCAAGGCAAAGCAACTTTGTTTTTTGTGGTTTAATATGGTCTGAGGTAGAAGATATACATTTTAATGAGCTCTGATCTACAACGATTTTACTTATGTGTTGTTAATTAAAGCTCAATAACTCTGAACCATTTATCTATAAGAACAGAGGAAGGATCAGAGGAAACTGATTGAATCCCAATATTTAACTGAGAAATTTCTTAGATTTAAGTTGAGACAAAACCGTAGACTTTATTTCTTTATTTCTTTTCCAAAAATGTAAACTTTAAAATGATTCATCATTCATCATTCATCTCAGGTATAAGTAGAAACATACAGTGAAAAAAAATCAAATGTAAAAATCAGAAAAAGGAGTTGTTAAAGTACATGAAAGCAATGTATATTTAAAACAAATCAGGTAGAAGACAGAAAGAAGTAGAGGAAAACTTGATGAAAAAGAAAAGAAGACATGCAGACTTTTCTTTAACATTTTTAAATGCCAGTGCTAAGTTTTCTCGCATATGAGTAAAATTCATAATTTTGAGAATATTTAAGAAACCATGAAGAGGTCATTTAATTAAGGGCAAGAGTGCAATGCAATGATGATTTTAGGAGGAGATTTAAAGCAATGAGAAATCCTACAGATTTGGGCTCAGTAGCTTATATCTGATACATGTAAGAGAAGAATGTGGATAAAAACCCAACAACCTGATCGAACTCTTATTAATGAAGAGAGGAAACAGTCAAGCATTAAACTTTAAAAGAACAACAAAATATAAAATGCTCCAGTGGATTATTGTGTCAGGAACTACCAGAAATAATATCCATGGCACGCACTACTTTGAAAAGTGGTACTGATTTTACGGATGTGTTTTCCCAAATCTACTGTGGATATGAGGATAGTAATATATAAATTAATTTTTAACAAAACAATTCTAAATTATGTTCCTGCCTTACTTCAGGTTATACTTTACATTATATAAACACAGAAGTTAGACCACATTTATTCAAGTAAGAATTTCCCTATCCTACCAACACTATTATAGTTTATTCAAGTACTAGAAATAGCCCAGAAAAATATAAAGCATTTTAGCACCTAATAAGCTCATAGGGTAATGTATTTGTAAACAGTTATTTTTCTTATCCTGAAATGAGGTAATATAAGGAAGTCTCAAGATCAAAAGCAGTCCATTCTCTGTGATATTTTGAATTATGTTTGGGGCTACATATTTCTTTTTTTTTCCTATGCTGGAAAGCTTATAAAACATTGACAGAAAGAGGATTATAATAACCATCTTAAGATATAATACCACTTATTATACTCCTTTTGGTATTTTGCACTGTTCTTTGGATTTTTAAAAAAAATATCACTATATATTCATTTTTTACTAGTTTTCTAACTTTGAATTTTTAATGTGAATCTAGGTCACATTTCCAATATAGACTCTAATGAAAGTTTTAAAAAACTCTTTGTATCCCTCTACTCTAAATCATAGCCATCCTGCCATTCACTTTGGCAGGAAACATATCACAAGTGAATCTCAACTTTGGAATTTGAAGGGTGTTGGAACCAGACTGTGAAGGCCCTTGTCTCTCACTGTACATAGCTGGAATCTAGTTTGCCTGGAATACAAAATAGAAGAGAGGATAAGTGAAGTAGTTCACAATTTATAAGAGATAGACAAACAAGAATGAGAAAAACAAAAATGAAATATGAGTGTGGCACACTGTGACAGAAATGTGCTCCAATAGAACAAGGTGCTTTTGCCTGCCCTGTCCCAGAACCTTAGCTGTCATAGTCAGAGAGGGTCTTCCAGTAAAGGTATCAACAGTTGACAATATCTGGAGAGAATTCTTCAATTCTGGATTCATTGGGTTGACAAAAGCATTACTTAACACACCCTGAACCCAGGTGACGAAGATAAAACAAAAAACATTTTCCCATATATCAAATTAACCATGGATCTAGTCAGCATATAAAAAAATGACATCCTGGGCACCTGGGTGGCTCAGTGGGTTAAAGCCTCTGCCTTGGGCTCAGGTCGTGATCTCAGGGTCCTGGGATCGAGTCCCGCATCGGGCTCTCTGCTCGGCAGGGAGCCTGCTTCCTCCTCTCTCTCTGCCTGCCTCTCTGCCTACTTGTGACCTCTGTCTGTCAAGTAAATAAATAAAATCTTTTAAAAAATGACATCCTAATACTAAACCCCAAGTTTTTCTTAGTAGAAATATATGTAAAAGTGATTTTATATTGGTCTAATCTGAATTCTTCTAGTTCTCAACGACTCCTTTTTGTATCTTGTCATTTCTATCAGTACATTTGCTCAGAGTTTACTTTAGGTGCAGGCTTTTCACTGCATTTCTGAGGCGAGTTACTTCCTATAATAAAGTGGAAAATACTAGCTCCCTGCTGTCTTTATAAATCCAAAAATAACATCTTTTTTTGTGGTGCCATAGTCCTGCCCTTCTAGTCCTTATACTATGCACTGCATTTTTCATATGAATGGAAAATATTGATAAAGAGGTTGTGTGTGTGTGTGTGTGTGTGTGTACCATTATCAGAAGTTCAGAAGGGAAAGAATTGTAGTTAAGACTCGGCTCCTTAATGTTGGTCAGCTCACTCGGGGGTGCCTCAAGCCCCTACATTCATTTTAAGGAAGATATTAACATAGTGTAAGTGCTCCTCCACTGGCTCCAAATATTCAAGACACTTTTTAGGACACTGGAGTTTATGATGGATGGGGCACTATTACTGAGACAGTTTATAGTTCATAAAACTCCGGTATTCAAGCAACAAATTCTGCAATCTTTAAGTAGTATAATCAGGTTTGCAGACATCCAGACTAAAATACCTATTAGAAATTTTCTCGACCTAACTCTCTTAGTCATCTTGGGCCGCCACAGTCTATAACTATAGACTGTGGGTAGCTTAAATAGCAGGAGTTTTTTTCTTACAGTTCCTGGAGGCTGGAATGTCAACCTCCAGGTGCCGGCCTATTCATTTCCCCTGTGAGGGCACTTTCCCAATCTTGCAGACCGTTGTCCTCTCAGGTGTCCTCTATCTCTCTTCTTCTTATCAGGACACTAATCCCATCCTGGGCGTGCTAATCCCCACCCTTAAGACCTCGCCTAAACCTAACTGCCTCTGAAAGACCTCCCCCTCTAAATACCATCAAATTGGCGGTAAGGACTTCAATGTGTGATTTTTGGAGGGACACAGTCTGCTCATCATACTAATCAACTCCTGAAGAGCTGAAAACTAGGAGAAGTGTAAAATTCACCCTTGAAAGATAATCAGTTTGTGTTTTCTGGGGTAGTTGTTGGATGTTATTTCGTTATTTTTAGGTCAAACCATTAAAAGGGAAATTCTAATACTTGAGTAAAAGGATCTCAGAATCAAAGTTGTAATGAGGTTGGCATTCATTTCAGGGTTTCTCCTTAAACATTACTACCCCATCACATCTTTCAGGATTTCTCAAATGTGCACAAGTTGGAGGGTTTCACAGTTGGAGTTCCTCTCATGGGTGTCCCTATAATCTTTGTACAGCACATGAGCTGCATGGACAAAATCAGCACTGCTCTAAGACCACTCCTCAGCAAATTTGTGAAAAGTGCTTCTCTCTTCGGGTAGAAAAGTATACTTCTTCCCTCCATATATGTCGAAATGTCAAAAGCATTGTTTATGTATGATTTAGGATGCCATCCTAGACTCCCATTTAGGTACCGTCCATGATCCCGGCCTCAAATAGAAGATAGAAATTTTTTCAGTATTTCAAAATAAACAAGATTGAGGAGGGGAGAGAAGATGAGGAAGGAGGAACAGATAATAAGTCTCTTTGCCTTGGGCTTGGGCAAGCAGCCTTTCCCTTTTTGCAATTATCTCCTGATTCCCACTTTTAAAAAGTAACTTAAAAAATTAATATTAATTAAACAAGTGAGGGAAAAGACAGTAAAGGTGAAACATATGTTTCAAAGCATCAAACAAAATAGCCGAGGATTCAGCAAGCTATAAACTGGGAAGTTAAAAAGGGATTGGAAGCACCCTGGAGAACAGAGGATTCTTCTTGGATGAGGGTGTGGTAAGAGGCTCCAACACTGGCCCTGTGCTCACTTGCAGCAAGGATCGCTTGCCTGCAGCACCCAGACCTAAGGCATCAAAGCAAGCTGCTCTCTGTGAGAAATTCTAACTCATCTTCCAATTCCCTTCATCTCTGACAATCTGGAATAAACAGTCTCCCTTCCTTCAACCGACTTTTTACACAGAAGAATTTTATGGGAGATTTATATTACTTTTTAAATTGAAAAATAAAATAAATCTTTAGGGAATGTTTGAAGATGCCTGTGTTTTACGGTATACTCTTAGCATCTTCTATTAAGAACTGAGATGGGGTGCCTGGCTGGATCAGTCAGTAGCGCACGCGACTCTTGATCTCAGGTTTGTAAGTTCGAGCCACACATTGGGTGTAGAGATTACTTAAAAATAAAATCTTTTTAAAAATGGAATAAAGATCTGCTTGTATTAAACAGTCACTAACAAGAAAATAAATATCCATGTGATGGGGCATGTGGCTGACACTGACAGCATGCTTCTCCTGTTTCTCATCTCCCTTTACCATCTTTGTATACATGATCTCCCAGTATGCATTTGCTCCACCAGTCAGCACCTGGGGCTTTGTCAGAAGGCTGCTCTAAAGACTGCTGACACCCACTTTGCCTACAGGCAAAAAGAGTTGGGAAGCAATCGAGAATCAACATCCTTCAGGGACCACCTTGGACCAATAACTGATAGGGTCAACTTTACTGGTATAAAGACTTGAGCCTTCTTGCCTCTGATCTGGGTGACTCAAAAGGGAAATGTGAAAAAGAATGCATGTGAATGATGAACACCCAAGTTTAGAATAGGAGGTGCCAGGGACTGGGAGTGAGGGGCAGGAGCGATAACTGCAAGAGGAAACCTTGGGGCTTAAATTGTATTAGAAGTGCTGTATTTTTTTTTCAATTTAATTTAATTTTTTTCAGTGTTCCAAGATTCATTGTTTATGCACCCTATTTTTAAACCCAACCAGTGTATATAAAGATGATCCCTATACTGATCTTTATGTGGCTCTTATGGGTCTAAAACATTTTGTAATATTTTTAAAGAATTTTTGGAGATATTGACAATGTAACAACTACTTGCTTTTCATTAGAATTCAGAACTATATTGACATATTTAAAATGTAAAAAAAAAAAAAAAATCCAGTGTCCTCACATTTGTCCTCCAAAGAGAGTACACCTACCCAAATCCGGAGTTAAAAGAGAAGTCTTTAATGCAAAATTCTATAACGACCTAGTCCTCCACTTTTCCCACTGACCCCACTTTTCCTGTGCTTGATGTAGCTCATCAATACACACCTTTCCTACATTGTTTTCCCTCACTTGTTTTCCCTGCTTTGATTTCATGGTCAGCCATTTCAAGACATTAATGCCTATCCCCTTCATCTTCAGCCTCTTCAGAATTCAGTCCTGTGTAACAAACAATCTCCCTTTTACCTATTTCTACTTTCAGGCTCCTGATGTTGCTATTTAAAGTGACAAAACTCTACCAATGGGATTTTCTACTTTAATGACAGACCAGGCACTTTGAGGATAGAGATTATGTTTTCATTGCTATTTCTACCCCTGTATTAATTACTGGAGCTGCCATAATAAAGCACCACAAACAATGCGGCTTAAGAATTTATTCTCTCAGGAGTACATGAACTCTAATGTTTATAGCAGCCATATCAACAATAGTCAAACTATGGAATGAGCTTAAAAGCCCATGGACTGGTGAATGAATAAAGAAGATGTGGTACATATTTACAATGGAATACTACTCAGTCATCAAAACTAATAAAATCTTGCCATTTGCAATGACCTAGATGGAGCTAGAGTGTATTATGCTAAGTGAAATAAGTCAATCAGAAAAGTCAAACCATAGGATTTCATTCATTTGTAGAATTTAATAAACAAAACAGGTGAACATTCAAGAGGGAAAAAAAGAGAGAGAGGGATACAAATCATGAGAGACTCTTAACTATAAAGAACAAACTGGGGGAGATGGGTGGGGCATTGGATAGATGGGTCATGGGTACTAAAGAGGACACTGTTATGATGAGCACTAGGTGTTATATGTAAAGGATGAACTACTGAACTCTACTCCTGGACCAAAATTGAACTATATGTCAACTAACTAGAATCTATTTTTTTTAATTATTCTCTCATAGTTCTGGGGGCTAGAAATCAGAGACCAAGATCTATACAGGTTAGTTCCTTCTGAGGGATGAGAGAAAGAATCTGTTCCATACCTCTCTGATAGCTTCTAGTGGTTTGCTGACAATCTTTGATGTCCTTAGCTTACAGAAGCATTATCTCTATGTCTGCCTTCATGCTCACATAGCATTCTCCTTGTGTGACTCTCTATGTCCAAATTTCCTCTTTTTACATGAGTACAAAATATATTGAAACAAGGACCCACACAATCCCAGTATGACCTCATCTCAACTATTTATGTTTGCAACAATCTTATTTCCAAGTAAATTCCAAGGTATTAGGTATTAGAACTTGAACACAGGAATTTGGAGGAGAAACATTTCAACCCATAAAATCCCCTATCTCTGAGATTCCAAGCAATGGGAGGCTGTCTTTCCATGAACTAAGAACAGCCATCTGGAGAAAAGGCTTTAGTTTGTTACCCAAGAACTATTCCTTGAACTCAATTGCAAAGAATTGAAGACATTTGTCATTTCTCTTTTGAAGTGAGAGTTTTACTTCGGTGTTCTGTTGTAATATGCAAAATTCCAACAAGTTTGTCTGTTAAGTACTATCTACCTCTTTCCATTAAACAGGAGAGCGTTATTTTTCCACCCAATGTAGCCTTGTAACACTACCATATTAGTTTCCCTAATGGGTTATTCTGACTTACAAATGTTGGGTTTATTTTGGCTTACTTATGAAGTTTGATTGCATGCATTTGTAATTGAGTTTCTCTTTTGGTTTATTAATCAGAACCATCATATCATATCTCAAAGTGATAATTAGCTGGCAAGTTGTGGCAAACATACACAAAGTTATTTATAGGTATCTCTCAAATTCTCCTTGCATGTTAACATTGTCTAATGAATCATATAACTGTAGAAGTGAGAGAATACCCAGAATAAATCTACTTTTATTGAAAGTATGACATTTTAGAGTAACATTCTTTAACATTCACTATGTCTATAGCTTAATTAATCTAGTGCTCCATAATTTCACTCCTTAATATGTTGAAATGACCTCAAAGTTGTGGTTACCATACAACATGAAAAGGTATTGGGTTACATGTTCTGAATTTATTTCATACAATATCACCTCTGCAAAGATGTTGCTATAGATATATAGATACAGATATAACATTTCCCTTTTCCTATTTACAGTTTCACTTTTACTGTAGAAAACTTGATTATCATGTAACACATTTTAACATTTTCATATCTGAGTGCCTATAGATAAATAAATGTGAACAGTATGAGCTGATAAAACTTCTTTTCTAGGCAGATATACTGAAAGCATCTGATTATCTTAAAATATTACCCAGGGAAAATTGAGGAACATACAACTAGAGTTTCCTTATTAGCTTTAATTCTTTTTTTTTAAACCAGCAATTACTTGGGGGAGGAGAGAGAGGAAAGTAGATTGAGACATTCAGAATAAAAAGGAAAAAAAAAACTATCTCTTTTAGAGAATAGCGTAGGCAATATCTAAAATAACATGGAGATCCTGCCCAGTAGAGAGCACAGTGGACAAAGGTTTGAAAAAGCAAAATTCTATCCTTGCTTCTCATATCTGCTCTTCGTCATGGAGTGAATGACCCAATGGAAGCTGTATGCCTTTGGACACCATTTCTACCAAGCCTCTATTGACCCTTTCATATCTGTTGGGGACCAAAAGAGCAGGACAATGAATAGAGAAAACACAAAAACTAGGTTGCTTTATCGGTTTTTCTCACAAGAGAAAGATCATCAAGAGATGGTTCACTAAATTTCTCTGACAATTGAGGTTTTACTTTTTCACATTTGTGCGAGAACTGATCTATGCCAAGCGGGTCATGGCAAATAACTCATAGTCTTTTTATTAGATAACTGTACCAATCTAAATATTTGAGATGACTTAGAATGAGCAACCACCCTCATGAACTTGCTTCAAGTTAAAATTAGAGCAGGTCAGAACAATTCTGCCTCATGTATCAACATTTAACATACAAATAGTTATTAGCAAACTGGTACAAGACATTCAATACCATTTGTTCTGTTAGATCAATGAAGTTCTAACTCTCCAGTCTTATAAGGGATCTCCAAACATCGTGCCTGAAAAACTATCAATTAAGGAAGTCTAGACAACATTCCAAGGCCAAGATTCTGTAGCCTTGTAGGCCCAGCAATTAGACAGATTCAGATTCATTGTCTGAACCATTTACAAATTATTGAGAGATTAGAATCAATCCCTCAGGTGATAGGCAAGCTACAGGTCTATCTACTTTTCTATACCCTGACTATGCAAGAAGAAGAAGTTAATCTTGGTTAATAATTGGCTAAATTATTTTAGCCAATCTACTATCTTAAGTGCCACTAACTTCATCACTTCTAACACCCATTATGCTGGTTAAAAAGCCACCAATTTAACCAATAAAATTTCTTTTTCTGACATTCATTTATAATATTTATTGAAGCTTGTGGTAAGATCCAGTATAAATAGCTGCATCTGTTGTATGGGCCCCCTCTGGAGCCTGGGCTTCCTCTTACAATGCTAGTGAGCCATGACTGAGCTGTGAGAAGGCAGCTGAAGTACAACCTACATGAATTGTAAGTAATTCATAGTAAATTCGAGATATTGTAGTATTATAGCAAATCTCTAAGAACTAAGATCTTTTATAATACCATTATTTAATTGACCGTCCTCCTTTTTTTTTTTTTTTTCCATTTTCTTTATGCCCATGCTCTCCTTTTTGCAAATAAGCATTCCATTTTGGCTTCTTCTCTTTCTTTAGTTGATAGGTCAGTCTATCTCTGATTTCTTATCTTGTGCCTTCTAGGAAATAAACTTTTTTTGTCACTATCTACATTGATAATTTCTCCAAGAGAAGTCTCTAGACTACCTGCTTCAGAATCATCTGGGGTAAATTGTTAAAAATAAAGATTCCTGAGGAATACCTCTGAGGTTCACCTAGAAATCTGCAATTTTAATAGACACACTCCTGCTCATTATTCTTATACACACTGAAGTTTGAAACTGCACTCTATTTGCATGTTCCAGTCAAGTAGTAAGATCTGTATTAAACACAAACTGTGTGCAGGTTGGTTTTATTTGGTATTTTTATTTGGCACATCTACTTTCCAGCACATTGTGGAACCTTCATAAATATTCAATTACCAGAGAGCAAACTCTCAATTATTCAGGTGTGAATTAACTAACTGATGGATTATCTCGGCTCTCAGCTTCTTCTGCCTTCTCCTTAATGCATTTTGGCTATTTCTCTGGGGAACGATCACTCATCTGTTGCAACTTATTAGCAAGTTTGATGAAAAGCCCACTTTCTAGGCATATTGAAACATAGTTGGGGGATTTTCTGTGCAATAAACATCCTACCTAAGAGGACCATCCCTTCTACAGATAATGAGGAACTAGCATATACACCAATCAAACAAGGGCAGAAAAGACTTTACCCATTTCCTGGAAATAAAATACTTCATAATTAGCTTTATAAGTTATAATACATATTCCTAACTACCCATATAAATACCCATAAATACAGCTATATTATAGGGTAATTAAGTACAGGATAAAAAATGCTTCCCAGTGGAAACAAATGATAATGAAAACACAACGGTTCAAAATCTGTGGGACACAGCAAAGGCAGTCCTGAGAGGAAAATATATAGCGGTACAAGCCTTTCTCAAGAAACAAGAAAGGTCTCAAATACACAACTTAACCCTACATCTAAAGGAGCTGGAGAAAGAACAAGAAAGAAAGCCTAAACCCAGCAGGAGAAGAGAA
>PISX010025288.1:0-26368 GCA_004024625.1 Mellivora capensis
GAGACAATGAACCATCAGCTTAGTCATCTTTTTGCTAACAACCCAACAGAGGTAACAGGAGGATATTTGACCTTCAGTAAACCTTGATAGAATAAAACTTTCACATTTACTGCTGTAACTTCAAAGACATGTCTATCTTAATTAAACCAACAAACTTAACTTAGTTTAAATACTGATTTGTGTTCCACCTGGGCCCATCTCATTTTCAGTATTTACCTGAGACATGGGTGGGGAAATCTGAAGTGGGGGGTGTTAAGTCCAGGGGGTGCTCTTCTTCCTCCTTGATCGTGAAGAGAGAAGGAGGCTTGGTGCATGGTCTAGAGGCTAGTCAGGCAGGCTGCACATACGTTGGTGCAGAAACACAAGAAAGGGGAGACAGAAGAAACAAAGTGCTGCCAGGAGGCAGAGAAAGGATTCCAGGTTTTAGAGCTCATCAGACCCAACAGAGGAGCAGACGCCATGGGGGAGGGGTTAAGCAGTCCAGGTCAGGCCAGAGAAGACAGGGAATTTCCCCAAAAGAAAGGGAGTTTCAGCAGCTGCTTGGGAATATTCCTTAAAGTCTCCATCTTGAGTTAGACTAACCCCATTTGGCTCCAGTTATAGCCATTAACATGGGAAATGAGTAAGGGAGCCCCCACATCTATTAGGAGAAACAGAGAGAAATAAAGTCAGAATCCTCTTTGCTAGGGATGGCCCAGCAACCTGGTTTTACTAGAAGGCTTATTAACGTAATTATCATCCAATATGTCAGGAGGGAGTTTACTAGCTGACTCATTCAGGCAAACACATTCTGCAAAAGACCCTTAGGTCCAAACCCTGGTGCAGGTTTAAAAGGTTATTATGGAATATGTTGTATTAAACTTCTAGTTGTAATGGTAAGTAGGTTAAAAAAATTAAAAAGAGTAAGATAAGTGAGAATGAATTAAAAATAAAGTTTATCTATGAAATATACAGGTTTTAGGGCAATACCAGGAGTTTAATAATTGTTTTCCCCTGATAATTGGCATTTTACAGTTTTATGGGGTCCCTGTGTTGGTTGTCCTCTCATTCTTTTGGCTGGCTTTCTGGGGAGGGGCCTGATGCATTTTCAGTGAGTTTTGCTTGAGTTGAGTCCTCCTGCCCCCTATCAAGCGGCTGGGCTTTGTGGAAATTGATTTTTCAGGCTTTTATTCTCTGGAGGTTTTTGTTCTTTGGTGTTTTTTTGTGGCTTTTTAGAGGTTTAGTGTAAAGCAAACTGCACCCATACCTCCATCTCAGAGAGAAGCCTCAGTGTGCTCTCCTCTGAGTGGTCCAAAACATATAGACTCCCCCTCTGCAAATTCTGCTGAGCCGTGCAACCTCCCACAAGCAGTGCACATCTCCATCCACCATCTCAGGGGTTGCCTGAAGCACCTGCTTGTTTCTGCACCCCCATGCTAAATCCACTAGGGATATTGGTCCAGGGACCCCACTGCTTGTGGTTGCCTTTGCTGGGACTGCTGTATGGGGTTCAGACTTCAGGTTTCTCAGGTTGATGCCTGCCGAGAGATCCTGACCAGAGATCTCGCTGAGCTCCTTCAAGTCTGGGCTGGGAGTGTCCAAACTCTTGGCCAGTCCTAGAGCCCACTGGCTAGAGCCCACAGAAAGCACTTCCAGGTGTGGGTAGGGAGTGTGGTTCAGACCCCAGGTGTCACAGTGAGAACAGAGTGCAAAAGGCTATGGTTCTAGAGAGTGCCCACTAGATACCCTTATGCAGGGGCGGGAGCACCCTGGCCCAGCGGTGGTGCAAGCTATGCAACCCTGGGGGCTCTGGGACTAGGAACTGGAGGCTCCACCACCACACTCTCTCTGGCACAGGTGGTCACCAGCAGGGGCTGTCCTGGGTCCATGGGCTTAGGCCTGTGTCCATGACTGCCAGATTCCACCAGCTGCCCCTTAAGATCTTTTGCTCTTTTTGAGTGCTTTTAATTAGACTCCAAGTTAATGCTGGTCCCCAATCACAGGGCACTTTCATATTGGGGTATTACTTTCCAATGGGTCTCCTCTGGTGGCTCCCTCCCCCTTCTGTTTATCCTCTGATATCAGTCCAATCATTCCCACTCCACTTTACCTCTCCACTGGTGTCTTCTGCCCCTGAAGAGATCCAGAAGTGTATAATCCTACATCTCAGGCTGATTTCATGGGTGTTCAGGGTGTTCTGGTAGATGATTAGCTCACTTTAGTGGACCAGTTGAAACAAGGTCTCCTACTTCTCTGCCATCTTGCCCCCCCCCCAGTATTATTTTATAATACCTTTTATTTTTATAAACTTGGTAATATGTACCTCCTTTTATTGCTGATTTTAGTTATGTGTGTCTTCTTTCTTTCATTTGTAAGATTTTCCAATTTTCTGATCTTAAAAAAAAAACCAATTTTTCATTTCATTGATTCTAAAAGAACAAAAAGTGAGGAAAACCAAAGAGAGAGAGACTGAGAACCCATGTCTCCCAGTCCTTGATGCCTGGCTCAGCACTTAGCCAGGTTTTTACTAACAAGGCATTAAATGCCCAAGGTGAAAGCTTAAACTTCTGAGGAATTTACTGAACATGTGTCTTGCCCTATGCACACATGTGACTTTTTAAATTCCTCACCATACATGGCTACTTCTGAATGCCTTAATTTACTAAAGAAAGTCTTCCCAGCTTTTGCTCTGGACCTCATTTAGCCTATGTATTCTGACCATAATCTTTAGCCATAGACATCTGAGGGTTGAAGGTTGCTAATTTGGCTTACAAGGTTGGTGTTTTTTGTTGTTTGTTTTTTAACCAATACTTGCTGCTTTTCTAGTCTGAGTTCTGAGTTAGGTGAAACAGAGATGAGCCCCTTACATCATCTTTCAGGTAGTCCCAGAAAAGCTCGAACTTACATAATGCTATTTGCAAATAGTCTCTTCTCTTCTCTAGAACCACAGAAAGGGGGCCTCAGTGTGAATTCAGGCTACTATTGTTTCAAGACCAAAGCCACTGCTGCACCAAGTGTGGGGCAGTGGTGGGGCTAAGGGCGAATCAGATTGTCACAAGACATGCCTACTTCTCTGAGGTGTCTTTTCTTGATTTGGTGTTTGGTTACTATAAACTTTTGGACTGTTTTCCAGAGTTCTAATAATTTCTGCTCGTTCTTCAATGTTGCTGTGGGGAGATGAGAGTTTGGGGCTGCCTAGTCCACTCTTTTGCTCATGTCTGGGTCAGATTGTTCTTGATTTTATCCATTCATGTGCTTCTTGTGTCTCACTCTCTCTCCCTCTCCCCCTGAACTCTAATTGCACATAGATTAGACATTTGATGTTGTATCTCAGATCTCTGATGTTGTGTCTGTTTTACTTGTGTTGCAGTTTTGATAGTTTCTATAGATGTGTTTTCAAGTTCTATGATATTTTCCTCTTCTCTATATAGTCTGCTGTGAATCCCAACACAAGAATTCATTTACTATATTTTTCACTTCTGTGATTTACATCTGTTCTGTTTTTATCGTTTCCATCTCTCTGCTGAAATTTTCCATTTCTTCGCATCTTGCTGTCCACACTTTCCACTAGATAATGTAGCATTTTTATGATAATTATTTCATCATAGTGATTTTTGACAGGATATTTTCCCTCAGAATTTATGGCTTATGTGTGGCCTTTGTCTGTTATGGCTGAACTTGGTTTCCCTGATCTTGATCTCTGGTGTTCTAAGGACTTTGGTTGTAACTTGCTGTCAGGCTCTTGGCTTCAAGTAGTTCTCTTGAGCTGTGTGGTGTTTCCAAACTTGGGGCCTGGGCTCTCTATTTAGTCAGTGGGATTTCCTTCTTGCATCATTCTAGATGTGTACCACAAAAACTTCTCTGACTTGTGTCTCCCCCTGCTCCCAGTACAAACAGCCCTTTTAGGCTGGTATAGTTTCTTACAGGTAGTGAGACACTTAATTACTGCAATGTTACTGAATTGGATATAGCAGTTGATAACTTACTATAAGCCCTGAAATAGGAGTACCTGGTTTTAAATCGCATCTTCACTTCTAAGAGCTGTTTGATTTGGGGAAAATGACTCCACTCCTTCAAGCCTGAGTTTCTTCATTTGTACAACAGAAATAAGTTTATTAATCTTGTAGAATCATTGTAAAGTTTAAATAAAGAAAAAAGGAACACGGTTCCTGGCATTCACCACAATCATCAAACTGTACTTATTATATTTATTTTGTGACTATAACCTCATTGAGTTTCCTTTTTTAATGAAACATGAGTATTATGTTGTGCAATAATTACATTGCATTGAGTGCCTTTCTATATAAAATAAGGTGATGCTTTTATTGACTGAAATAGGTAATGCAACTTATAAATGACAAACTATCCTTACATGGATAACATTCCCAAAGAAACCTGACAGGTGGGTGTGGTTTTCCCATTCTCTAGATGAAGAAACTGAGCCAGGAGAGAAATGGAATCACTAAGAAGTACTCCTGGACAGTTGTAAGTTAGCATCCATGTCTCTTTAATCCTGGTCCTGTGCTTTTTGCATTGAATGACACTAAATACTAGAGGAGCCTGCCTAGAGGAACTCACCCATCTCCATTCTTCAGGCCAATATACATAAATGGTCTCAAGATTTCCTTTCATTTCCCTTAATGCATTATAAACACTGCTGATGCGCTGTTTTATGTCCTTCTCAGCTGTATTTCTGAGCCTTTTTCATGCTGCATTTCATTTCATCATCTCTTGTCTCTATTTCCAAATGCAGCTATTTGTTCAGCCTGGTTTTGCTCTGTGAGGTGTTATTTACAATACCTACTAATTTAATCCTTGTTCAGGGAAAACTGAGGAACAATTTGCATACTTTTGCAGATCGTTGAGAATTCAAGTCTGGAAGAACTCACTTAGAACTAGAATCCTGCTCTTTATTTGATCAGTACCTTAGGATATATACCATATATACTTATATCTCCCTGACTACAAGACAGAAATGGGTAAACATCATTCACAAAATGTTGATTGATTGCAAGCACTGTTCACCGTAGATCTAACATAAACCATATTCCCTAATCAAGGACTCAGAGCCAATAATGTGCAAAAGGACTTGAGAAGAGTGAATCTAAAAGGGAGGTGATCCAGATATCCCTCCGGACACCGCAGGGAACACTGATCCCAGAGAGTTACAAGGAGGCACTTATTACATATAGCATTTGGGGCCAAAAGGGAACCCATGGCTACAGAATCCACATCCACTCCAACCATCCTCAGACCTTCCAGGAAAACAGCCTTTCAGCTAAGTGGGTTTTTACTTCATTCTTGTATGATTTCCCTGCCTGTGTCTCCATCTAGGTAGAGATGGAGTCTTCATCTAAGAGAAGGCGCTCCTGGTCTTCACTTCAGGTACGTTTTCAGTAGTAATGCATCCCTCAGGACCAATTTCACTTAGAAGCTCCACAGTGATGAAGTACTTCAATTAGGTCATGGAATTTAACATTTGATTCAAATATATATTTATTTAATTAGAAATAGCATACCTTTATTGGAGGAGCCTAGCTTTTAGAAAGATTTTGAATTTCTGACCTCTGGGGTTGACTAATGAAGCTGGCATTCGGAGGAAAGAAAGACTTTAGAGATTATGGATCCCAGACATGGCTGGACCTGTCAAGGGACATATAGGCCTAGGCTCAAGAGACAGAAGCATTTGCTGATCATCAAAGGAACCCGTGGTACAAATAGTTAATCATCACTACCCTAAAGACCTAACAAATCTTTAAAGACTAAACATATTTTTCAGGTTCCAAGTGTCTGGAGATGGAAAAAACCTCCAGGGAGCTTGATGAAGAGGCATCAGAACACATAGTAGCGTGACCTCATGGGCCTCCAATCCAATATGTCCACCTTCTCTTCTGAGACCCCTACCCCAAATTTGCCTGTAAAAACCCTCACTTACAAGCCATGTGGGGAGTCCGGGACTTTTTGGGCATTAGCTCTCAGTTTTCCTGAGTGGTGTCACACCAATAAATAGCTTGGATTCCTTCATTGCCAAAGCTCACTGTTAATTCTTACTGGCTTGCTGAGCATCAGGCATAGGAACTCTCCTCTGGTTCAATTACACCAACAAAACTGGTGTTTGCTACCATCTTTTTGCACTTAATAACTAACAGGCACTCTACCAAATGCTTTCTATGAGTTAGGTCAGTGAATTATCAGGATAAGGCTCTAAGCCAAGATTCTGGACAAGTCACCTGACTTCTGTGTGATTAGTGTCACTTGGAAAAGTAGGCATATTAAAACCTGCCTTTCATTAGTAGGAATTGATGAAGATAAAATGAAATGATTTCTGTATAAAGCAATTGAATCGTATTTGGTGGCTTAAACAAGACTGTTTTCTTCTGTTATTTAAAAAAAAAATTTTTGTCAGTAACTGACAAGCCAATTTATACCAACAGTATCTCCTGCTAATTTTATATACTTCCAGGCTTCATAATCTTGATCATGCTAGATTTTCTATGAAGAACATTGATCCACTTTTCTATCAAGATGTCTGTGAATCTATTGAAACTCCAATTCAAATGCTCTTGTTCTTGAAGATTTTTTTGATTTTCCAAACAAGGTAATTTCTTTTTCCTTTGAACATTCATTGCTTTTTAATCTCTGCTGTGAAGACTGTTTTCTAGTTTGAATTACTGCCATTTGTGTTCCTCTTTTATTTGTTCTTGTAGACGGGGAACCCCTCAAGGCCAAACTTATGCCAGGTATATATTTCTCTCTCTCTCCCTGGATTAGAAAACAGGACATTAAGATTCTCAGTAAGTGCTTGATAGTCATTGAATGATTTGCCACTTTATCTAGTACCAGTAAGGGGTTATGGGACAGCAAGATTTTTTCTGACTACTGGTTTTGAGATATAAAATGGATGAGGCGTTCAATGGTACTCTCTGATGTTTGTTGAAGTGCTGTCATTTGAGAGTTGCCTGAGGGGACAGAGGAGTTTTGTCTTTGGAATACTTCTTCCCTTAGTTCTGAGAAGGGCCGCATAAGGGAGTCATTTTAGTTATGCAAATGTGTGAGAAAACTGCTTGGAACTGAGAGGTTAAGTATTTTCATTCGTCATGCAAATTGGGTTCATTAGCAAAATGGTGCCCCTGCTGAGTCAGGTAAATTTATCCTGTGTATTTTGCTTTCTCCCCTCAATGTGGATTTAGAGAGCAGAATCTACAAAGTGTTGCTTCTTTTAGGTAAATGTTTCTTTTCTGTCCAAAAATTAGCAAGGGAAGCTCTGACTCAAGGTTTTGGAAGATGACAGAAGGAGGTGTAGGTTCAGTTTTGCTCTGCAGCACTCCGAGAGACCAGTTGGTGGCTCTGTCCTGCCCACCCTGATCAATTCTATCCACAGCCCACAGGGCATAGTTTTCAGTGAAAACCCCCAAGGAATTCTTTTTCAGGAAGGAAAAAAAAAATCCTGATGCTGAGGGAAAAACAAAAACAAAACAATTGAATACTTGTGTGCCTTCCTTGGGCCAGAAGGGTATGCCAGGGTAGGAGTCCTTCCTGGCCTGAGAGATTGCTTGTTGCTGGTTGTGCACTTTCTCTGACATGGAAAAGTTTGTGTTGAGGAAAGTGGTATCACGAAGATAACTTCAAGGCTTTTCCTGTGAGTAAGCAAAATGGAATGCCCAATCCTTTATGGGTGTGATGGGAGATAGAAAAGGTCCAGAGGATTGAAGGATTTTCCAGGGATAGATAATCCTCCTTCCAAATGTGAGATGGCTCAGGAAAGTAGCAGAATAGAGTACGTTTCAACTCAGCATCAGGGATTGTGGCTGATGTTCTGTACCCTGGAGTCCTGGGGAGATGGCACAAAGAGGGATGTCATTTTGGAATGTAAGTGAGGTGCAGAGCCCACCACCAGGAAAGAATTCTGGAGATGTCTTTGGTGCAGCAGAAAGAGCTGCTGCCCCAGGGGTTGTGAAGGGTACCTCATTATATTCTTGGGAGTTGGGGGTAAGGAAAAAGGGAGGTTTTCAAAAGAATTTTTGTGTGCTAGAGAGGACTTACAAGATGTTGGAGGCCTTCCCATTGTCAAGCTAAGGTTGTTTCTCCCTCCAGTAAAACATTAACATTAAGACAGTTGGGAGTTTCCTTCTGAAAGTTAGGTCATTGGTAAAAATGCTTTCTTTCTTGTAAACCACTAAGACATTTGTAAACCAAGGGATACTCAAGTCTTGCTGGACTGTGATCTCTATTAGCTAACCATTTGTGTGTTTTGTTGTTGTGGTTGCTATTTTCCTTTCCCTTAGCTTTAGGGCAGCCAGGAGTGCCTGAGGAATGTCACACAGATCCCACCTGGCAGTGGGGGGGAAGGGTTTGTGGGGTATCAGCTAGTGCATTGTCCTCAGCTTACCACTCCCTTATCAAGAGGAGAAAAGAGAAAAGCCAGAGAGCAGACTTCCAGGGAATGTGTGGCTTCACACTCCACATGGGGCCACCACTGCCAGGGCATCCGGACATTTGTTTTTGCAACTGTGGTCATAATTTCTGGGACTGTGACTATCATTAGCTTCAAGTGTTCTTCAGTAGAGCCTAAAAGGCAAAGCAAAATCAGTGAATCTTAAACTTTATTGTTTCAAATATAGAAACCTTTTATATAACAAAGTAGAACAACAAAAAAGCAAAAATAAAAAACAACAGCATCACCAGCAGCAAAATAACTAAACCCACCGAAAGGATCATGACCTTGGAAAAGAAATGGAGTGTTTCTCATACTCATGTCTATGATACTTAGTATTAACATTTACTTTCTATTCAGCTTTTGTTAAACATCTATCAACTTTCTTTCAATAAATGTATTTTTTTCTGAAAAGTACTGTACCATCCTGTCTCTGATGTTCATCCTATCATTTTTTGAACAAGCATCATGTTACAGGAAAGAGATCAAGGTTCTAGTCTTAGCTCTGCTATTATGCCAAGGATTTTATACCCATTTTGTTTTCCCCAGTGAAAGTCCCTAACGCCCCTATGACTTTGGCATTGTTAGCAACACTTTGTGGTTGAAGCAACTGGAGCTTAATGAAATTCAGTAATTCTGCGCAGACTGACTTCATGAATGGCTGAGTTGGGCCCAAAGCCAAGTCTATTGGCTGCCATAGTACATGTCCATAACTCCTGTGCTCTATACCTCCTGGGTAAGAGAACTTCTCACACTTCTCACCCAGCTTCTGTGACTCTAGGACAATCGTGAGAACATCTCGGCACCGGAGGGTTTTCTGCTCTCAACCCAAACTTTGTGTCATGTCTTTGAATATCTCTAACCAGTTATGAACGTTTTGATTCATAAAAGTCATTCATAGTTTTGACTTTTGGGGGGGAAATTTGTATTTTGAGTAGATACCTCTTAAGAATGATGATTGCTATGTGATAAGATCTAAAAAATTAGAATAGCTAAGACTTTATACATTAGGAAAGTACATAATTATATTCAGGAAAATGAACTAGTGTGTTTAGGAAAATCCATATACACCATTCATGTATATGGCACCAGACATTTATTATTATATAGACACCAGTGTGCTTTACTTCTTTGAAGATCATCTTTGAGGAGTGTAATAGTGCCTGGAACTAACAGTATTTTGGTCAAATGGTGTGAATCAAAGGTCCACATTATTTACCTTAAGTACAAAAAGTAAAATTTTTTGCTTTCTGCCAGGTTTTAAAAAAAATACAATCGTTTATTCAGCATCTACTATGTAGTATTTTTTTAAAAGACTTATTTATTTTAGAGAGAGAGAGAGCAGGAGCAGGAGGAGCAGAGGGAAAGAGAGAGAGCTGCTCAAGGAAACTCTTCACTGAGCCTGCCATGGGACTCTGTCCCACAACTCTGAGATCACTACCTGAGCCAAGAATCTGACATGTAATCCACTGCTCCACTCAGGTGCCCCTACTTCGTAGTATTTAATGACAAAAATAAAATAAAGAATAATACAATAATATTGAAAGCAGTAACAGCAGGGAACATTTGTTGAAGACTTATGATATGTCAAGCTCTGTATAACTGGTTTATATGTGTTCTATTGTTTTTATATCATCTCAAAGAGATAGGGGCTATTGGAACCATTTTACAGTTACACCAAATTTTCAAAGAAAATTTATTAGCTTTCCCCAAATCACACAGCTTATAAGTGACAATTCCAGGTTTTCCACAGCCCATGATTTGAGCCGCTAGGCATATTGCTTTCAATAGAGAAAGTGAAAATATGATCAAAGGATTGTGTTGTGCTTTGTGGTTGAGCTGCCATCTGGAAATTAAATGTTATGTGGAAACTTCACTTGGAAATATTCTCAATATTTAAAATACATTTAATATAAATTTGGGATGTGTTAACATTAGTCATATATTGGGACTACCATTAAGTATTTATAAATTGAATTATGAATAAAATGGGGAAAGACTTTTCTGTCAATATGAAAGTTGAGGCAAAGGGAAAGAGGGAAGGAAGGAAAGGCATAGAGAGAATATTTTCTCTCCTACCTTGTAAATTGTGGGCAATGACATCTATATTCAATTTTTATGAGGTTTGCATTTCATTCTTGGTTTATGTTGTATTGTGATCACATAGACTACCCATTTATGTTGTTTGAAATTAATGTATAAATCATACCTCCTAATTTGACATCAACTAGAATAATAGTAATAGTTGATGGAAAATAATAATGTTCTGGATGCCTTGTTAAGATTATTTCCAATTATCCAAATTCCTACCAAGGAGCTACGCCTCGCTCTGTTTTATAGTTGAGGTTAAGTGATTTGCGGAAGTATCCAGAACAAATGAGTAGTGAACTGGGATTTAACACAGTTTTAGAGCAAGTGAGCTTCCTTCTAGTGCACAATGGCCTTCCACAGAGAAAGGCCAGCATCACCCAGGGAAGGGGATAGGCATCTCTGAAGAGCACCCAGATCTTTTTGAACAATTGTGTTAATAATCTGGCAATTCACCTTTTTCCAAATTGTTAGGCTCTACTTGGATGCAATCAAAGCTTTTAGGAGGCTAAAGCCTGTGACTGCCTGCTCTTTGTTGCTGATCATGGAGCTCCATTTTCCCTGGGCTCAGTTTATCCATGGAAGCTTCATGCTCCCTGGCCATGCACACTCCGGACTGGTGGGCAGCCTGCCTGCCAGTTGCTGCTGCTTCCCCTTTGTCAGCTCTTCTTCCAGACTGTATGCTGAGATCCCCTTTGTGTTTTTAACATTTTTATGAAGAGGATGATTATTTTTTAGTATTCTATTATTTTTAGAATGTGTAGAATTGGCATTCTTCAGAAATTAGAAGTCTCATATTTTTTCCTTCAAAGAAAATGAACTTTTAGAGAGGCAAGGACATGCTCATCTCACTGCCCAGACTTTAAGTTGACTACATATATATACAAACTATGGCAAAATGCAGAATTCCAATCAAATTCCAGGAAATCCAGACATATATTCAATATATATTTTTTTAATGTGTCAGACATATTCAAAGTGCTAGACACATAGCAATTGAACAAAACAAAGAGAATTCTGATCTCCATGGAGAGTGTACCCAAGGAGAGAAACATACAATAGACACATAAGTAAATATATTTACAATATCATGTCAGATAATAATAAGTACAAGAAAAATATATCAGAGTTAAGTGGATATAGAATGACGGTTGCCAATGTTATATCAGTGGTCAGAGAATGCCTTATTTTTTGATTGACAGCTCCTGTAATCAAAAATTATACATGAAATGATTGTTTTCCAAATGTTAAGTATAACAAAAAATGAGGGATGAGAGAATATCTCACGGTCTCTGAACCAGTTCCTCACTTCTGACATGATTCCAAGGGCTTTTCAGAGCTCTTGCATTTTTTTTCCTGTATTGCACCCAGCCTGTTTTCCACAATAGTTTGTACTTAGTTCCACTGCTGGGTTTTCTTATACATTTTTCTTTCTTTCTTTCTTCCTTCCTTTCTTTTTTTTTTCTTCCTTTTTTTTAAAGGTATTATTTATTCATTTGAGAGAGAGAGCACATAAGCAGGGGGAGAGGCAGACTGAGAGCCAGCGAGGGTGGGGCTTGATCCCAGGACCTGGAGATCATGACCTGAGCAGAAGGCAAGTGTCTAACCATCTGAGCCACCCAGGCGCCCCCTTATACATTTTTCTTGGGGGATGGGTTTCATATCTAAAATAACTTCCCTAGACCATATATACATTTCACACAGAAAGAAAATGAGCCCCAAAGTGGAGAAGTAACTTTGCCAGTGAGGATGCCTGTGCTCTTAGGGGCCAAGGAAGCCCCAGGTTGAAGTCTCTTCCATATGTCATCTACCGTCGGCCTCTGGTCCTACCGTCCAGCACTAAGAGGGTCCCGGAGCGCCTGACTGGGGATGCTGAGTCCCCAGCCCCAGCCAAAGTTAACCTGCAGTTTCTATCAGAACTTTCTTCCCTGGGCCTCAGCACTGTGCTCATCCCGGCTGCAATTCAGATGCCAACCAGCGGGCCAGTGCCTCCAGCCAGAACAGAAGCACAAAGAAATGCCTAAGGCAGAACAAAGCAAGGGTCACAGGGAAATAGGCCTGGGACCCGTGGCCTATACTTCTAATTTCTGTGATCCTCCAGAATGCCTGAGCTGGCTGCTGGGCTGCACGCAAAGCATTCCAAGAGACTGCTCCGAGTGCAGGGCGGGGTACCCGCAGCGTTGCTCGTTCCGTTCCCCTCTCTTCTCCTTCTGTCCCCCACCCCGGGATGAATCGCTATTCATCCTCTCTTCTTGTGGCAGCTATTGTTTTGTGACTGCCTTGATGTTTGGCTGAATTGTCACACTTCCTCCCTGACTTCCTTTTTTGCCTCTGAAGACAGAAGAGAAGCTGGTAGGGGAGCCTCCGCCCCCTTTCGGTGAGGTCGCCTCCTCCAGGAGACCACCAGAGCGGATGCACCTGCAGGGAGCTCCAGGGATCTGCTAGCGCCACAATAGGCCGGCAGTGCGTGATTTTCTTAAGGAGGAGCGCAGGGAAATAAGCAAGGAACGTGGAAAGGATGCAGTGGGTATTCAAAGTGGGTATTCAAAGCAGCAGACCGGATGGGAGTTATCTTGGAGTTCCTTCCCTATTCTGTTCTTAATCATCTTTTCTTTTTCCCTCTTGTCACCCTCAGTGAGGAAGCTAATATTGTGAATACCGGGACGCTTGGGGAGAAGGATCAGTAGAGATGCAGTAAAAGGAAATGTCACCTGGGGTGAAAAGTAGCTTTCCTTTCACTTGTGCGTGTGTGTGCGAGTGTGTGTGCGTGCGTGCGCGTGCATTAATGCTTTGCTATCTATGGGGCAGTGTATTAAAAACAGGACGAACTCTGAGCTTGGACTACAGCCCGTCCTGTGAAAGTCTTGGCTCAACCACTAGCTTACTGTGGGTCTTACTGAGGGTAATTCAGCAGCACCCTGGGGGTTCCAGTGCTTCTGTATAAAATGAAGAATAATTTGACTTATCGGATCTCTAGGACTTCACAGTTTCAAAACTTCACTATCAATTATGGTTTTAAAAGTCACATTTTGAGATGGCAGCTGGGAGGTGACATAAATCTAGACAGAGTAAGGTGGTGTGATTTGGAAAGCACTGAAATCATTGCAGTCTCTAAAGTGTATACTTTTATATACGCATGTACACACATGTGTACGTGGACAAGCATACACACATTTTCATGCACACACAGTCATTTTCAAGTGCCTGAAATTCTATCATTAAAGCCAGTCACGAATCCCAATTCTAACAGCTTGTGCCTGTGGCCTTCTTAGCATTGCTTGACCTCTGCAAGACTCTATTTTTCTTTCTTTTTTTTTTCCCTTCATGATGGAAAGAAATATTGCCGCTTTATAACTTTGTTAGAGGAATTAAATGAGAAAACTTATATAATGCTAGTTCTTTTTGCTTGAAAGATAAGAAGAACACTTCGGTGTCATCATCTGATCTCAAAATCATTGGAATTTGAGAGGAAACAGTGTGATGGGTGGTTATGCCATTTCCCCAAAGTCATTAGGAACTTGAAGTTTTTTTTTAAGCCTGTCTTTCACACACCTGTGTTGGCTAGATCACAAAGCATGGGCTTGTCCTCCCAAGGGAGGTTATTTGTGTCAACCTTCAATTCCTCCTCCGTGACTTTTATCACTGCCTTGCAAATGTCTGTTACTTGCTAGTACTGGATGGTGCATAGCAATGGCAACACTGACCTGAGGGCTTCTAGAAACCATTTCTTCCACACTGGCCTTCCAACATGATTGATGTCCGTAGATGTCGGTCCAGGATATCATTGCTGAAAGTGTACACAACTGGAAAAAAAATAGAGGTTTCTGGTTTGTTCCTTCAGAGTTATTCTCTAGATTGGACATCAGTAACTTGGAGTGTCCTGACTTTTTTGGGATTCGGAAGTCAGGAGGAGCAGAAATTGAGGTATGCTCTGATACAGATGGAGGTTTTCTGCAATCTTCCAAATGCAGAGTCTTGAGTGTTTGACTCCATGCCTCAGTTCATAACTTATGAGGCTTTACTTTTCAGTCAAATGCCTCACAGCAGAGGTGCAGTGGGCTGCTGATTCTTAACAAGATGGAGCTAGTCATAGGGGCACATAGACATATACGGGCTGTGACGTTAGAGCCCCCGTGACTAGAATGCTCTCTACCATTTCCCTTCTGTGTAACCTCAGGCGAGGTACATATGCAATCAATCCAACTCTCAGTTTTCTCTTTGGTAATCTGAAGATAACATCTCTTAATATGATTACTGTATCAAATAGAAAAAAAAAAAAACCCTTACAGAACATACGAATTCCATATTCTCAGTGCTTTACACCCACTGCTTCCTGGTGAATGAAATGTGACCACACATCAGCATGTGATGTTGGCCAAGAGATCAGAATCTTTCCCATAGTTCAGGAACCAGAGTGAAGGACAATGAATGTTCTCATATTGTTTCTTCTTCTTTTTTTTTTCCAGAAGAGGACACCTGTATAAGGTTCAGCTGCGAGGATTGCCTTTGTAATGTTTCCTGTTGTTATGCTGTCTAACCTCTAGGATCATAAACCTCCAGGATCATTCAAAAAATCAGTTCAACGAGGGTCCAGATTGATCAGATCAGCCAAATCCGGAACAGGGAAAGTTGCTTTCCTCTTAAGATAGTGTTTCCTGGGGCACCTGGGAGGCTCAGTGGGTTAAAGCCTCTGTCCTCGGCTCACATCATGATCCCAGGGTCCTGGGATCGAGCCCCGCTTTGGGCTCTCTTGTCAGCAGGGATCCTGCTTCCCCCTCTCTCTCTCCCTCTCTCTGCCTACTCGTAATCTCTGTCTGTCAAATAAATAAATAAAATCTTAAAAAAAAAAAAAAAAAGATAGTGTTCCCTGGACAGGGGCAGTGCCAGAGAATGTTTATTGCCTGTGACATTTTTAGGAGTTATACTCTTTGTTAAATCCGCCATAGTGTTTAGCAGGAGGCTGGTGATTCATTAATTCATTGCAATGATTAGCCCTAATTATTCTAATTACTGCCTTGTCTTCTCAGACCAGCTGGTGCCTAGAAGTGGAGGGTAAGTCACCAGACCTGAGCTTGGCGGGAACTGCACAATCCCGGGTGCCCAGACCTGCAGGAGTCTTGGACATGGTGTCAGGAGGGCCTGGCTGCTGCTGCTGGGCCTGACTTCCCTGTGCTGCTGCCTTAGCTTGTGTGTGGGTTTCCTGGGGATTTTGCTTTGTGTGCATTCTTTTCCACTGTGCCTCTTCTCACTTTTCCAGGGAAAGAAGAGTCCCAATAATGGTGCTTTTCCTCTGAATGGCTCTTAAACTTGGTCTGGCCTTCTAATAACTGTTGATAATAAGAAGACCTATCACTTACGGTGCATTACCAAGTGCCACTGTGGGTGTGGACTGCTTTGCCAGCACTGCCTCTAAGTGTCTCAGTGAGGGAGTGACACTGGGGATTGGATCCTAGGTCTCTGACCCTGCAATCCTGGGCCTGTTGCACACACCCATCTCTCCCTCTCACACAAGCCTTTCTGCTCACATTCAGGCCTCCTCTTTGGGACCTTCTCTGCTTCTTAGATCCCTGAACTCTTTTGCTATGCTCATTCACACTCTGTCCTAGCTGAAAGCCCCTGGCAGCTCTCCATGCTGACTCTGCAGGTCAGTGTGGAGTCTGTGGCCAGGCTTCCTTGGGCCAGAGTCTTGCTGCTGGCAGAGCCTGGCTTGGAGAGCCCAGGTCTTCACCTTCTTGACATACTCCATCATCCTACACTGCGTGATCCTTTTCTGATCAGTGACCACACATGGTATTTTCACACATTCCAGCTGAATGTGTGAAATGCCCTTTAAGTTATGTATACCTGATTTCTCTGGTCAGAAGTACATTCCAGAAAAATGCTGGAACTGTGGCTCATCACTTAGGAAATGAGCTAATACTCAGCAGGATCTCTGACATAGGGCCGAGTTTGGAGTCCGAAGTCCTGACGTGAGGCTGGTTGACAACAAAACAAGGTGTTGCAATAAGGCAATGCTGATATTTGAAAGACTTGATGGAGAAGGAGTGATGGCATCTTATCGTCAAAATAATTTCGTGTAGAGTCATCATAACCCTGACTGGCTTTTCTTGACTAAATTCCATTCTTATTCACATCTCAGCTTTCCTTTGATTTCCCCGAAGACCTTCCCAGCTCTATACACCATAGGCCGCCCTGCTTTCTCACATCCTAAGAATGGTTGAATCAGGGACGCCTGGGTGGCTCAGTTGGTTGGGCGGCTGCCTTCGGCTCAGGTCATGATCCCAGCATCCTGGGATCGAGTCCCACATTGGGCTCCTTGCTCGGCAGGGAGTCTGCTTCTCCCTCTGCCTCTGACTGCCACTCTGTCTGCCTGAGCTCTCTCTCTCTCTCTCTGACAAATAAATAAACAAACAAAATCTTAAAAAAAAAAAGAATGGTTGAATCACCTTGCACTTAAGTTTTCTTTTCCTCATGCTTGCTTCCCCTACTTAGGCTGGGAGTTTTGTGAGGCCAGAGGCTCCATTTCATCCATTACCCTGATGTTCCTGGCTCCAAGAGAGGGCTGCTTCAGAGCAGGCCTCTGTCCAACTGCTCCCCAAGAGTGGATATCATGTGCCCACAGATGGGTTCCTCGCTTCTAAGGGGCCAGGTCCTCTCGGGGCCTCCCAGCCATGGTTGGAGGTTACCTGTACAGCCTGCATGGAAGAAGCAGAACAGGGCTTGGAGGGGCATGAAGTGGAAAAATGGTATAAGCAGAAGAAATGTTGGAAAACCCCACTGGGCAGAGAAGCAGAGAAGGAAGAACGGTGATGCTCAGGAAAAAAGAAAAACAAGGAAAAGAGTGAAGGAATCTCTGTGGTTAACACCACTGGGTGCGTCCATACCCTCATGTGCAGGGCCTCCCTCAACTGTCTCTTTACCTGGTCTTTGGCTGACCTTGCTGATCAGGCTGTCCAGAGAACTCCAGGCTGATTTCTCCAGTTGAGGACTTTGGTAGCACCTGGCCTGTTTCTATTCCGAAGATATTAGATGACTCAGACAAATGCAGAAAACATGAAGAGCTATCTACATGTAAGAGGTTTTGTATTGAGTTGTACTTCATTTTGCTAACCCAGCTGAAGACTGGTTTTCTGGGCTTCGTTTCATACTGTGAGCTGTTCGCTATGTACATTCATGATCCCAATGCTAATAAGACCCAGACTGATCTCATATGCAACTTGCAACCTTCAGCCTAGACCGATAAGCATGATGTGTTGTGCTCATGAGGAACAGATGGTTTAAATTTAAATTCAAATGTTAAAGGGAACACAAAGCTGAAATGAAACTCTTTGAATACTTGATAAAAACATTTGATATTAATAATGAAATCAAATTTAATGGAATTCCGTTGAACCCTTAAACTGTCCAGTGAGTACAAATTAATGCCGATTTTTTGATCTTTTTATGTAATTACAGTAATGATTTAGACTTTTATAGACTGCAGCTTTAGGGAGACATACTGATAAAAAAATAAAACTTCAGGACATCATTCAGCATGATGTCTGAAAAGTTAATACTCTTGATAGTAATTTGAAACAGAAACTTTGTGTGTGCCAAAGTGGTAATGACTCCCCCACCCCCACCCCCGCCCCTCCACCCGGAGTTATTTCCTCTCTGCTCTGCAGTAGCAAAGACGGTCCTGGCTGATATGGGTTGTTAATTTCTTGAAGGCGCAGGTGTGTCTAAACTCAGCTGGGCACATTGGAACAGGCATGAGACAGAGACCCAGAGAATATGTTTTCCAGCTAAGGTAGTCATGGAATCAGTCTGATTCACTTTGAAGATGAGGGGGATTTAAGAATTATGTTAGCTCAACATGTGTTCACTGGAACCGCCTTTGGCCAAATCAAGACCCAAGTTTTAGCCCTGAACCCATCACTTAATCATTCTTTGATCTCATGAAATTCTCATAGCCGTTCGGGGTCTCAGTTTCCTCACCTTGTCTCAATTCCTGCCGATGAACTGTCAACTGTGTTGAGAATTTGATGTAATAATGTATGTCGGAGAGCTCTGAGACAGAGAAGAGAAAATAGCATTTGGCAGTGTTGTCTCTGTGAAGTGGGTAGAGGTAGCTCCTAGAAACCCTTTATTGGTCCTCTATAGAAAAGAAGAATGATATGCAACTGAGAAAACAAATTGAAGTTATTAAGTAGCATTATGTGTCCACAAATTCCAAATGTTCAAGCCTTACATGTGAGTCAGTAGTTTCCATTTTAACTCCCAATTTCCTTTTTATTATTCCCCCTCTAGGACTTTCAAGATTTAAGCATCATGACAGCTGTCAAATGCCAAAATTAACTTTATTTATCAAGAGCATATATGACTACCAATCCTGAACTTTGAGTTTTAATGAAAAACCAGTGTGAACACATTTAGTACCTTTAATTCCAGCTGAATAGAAAGAAAACTAATTAACTTGTGGAGTATTGTTTTATGACAAATCACCATTTTGGGGGGTATTGCTAAGTACTGAGAAAAGAGGCTGATGACTTAGAATCCCTCCCCATCCCCAAAGAGAAATATATTATTGTCTTCTCGCTCTTATGTTTTCTAAGGGCCCCATGTTCTGTATTAGCCAAACTTCAGATCCAGCATTTTGAAGGATGTGTGGCTCAGGGGGATTCAGTGATGCACCCAAGGTCAAAGAGGTAACAAGGAAAGAAGCAGAGATGTGAATCAGGCCACAAATCCTCTATTCTCTCTTCTAATTCAATCACTAAATCTCAGTTCTGCTAGAAATCTAGGAAAAAGGTCAAAAATCAAGTACATTTTAGATTGATGCAAGACAGGAATTTTCTGAGATTTAGGAGGCTATGAATGAGTTTTGAAAATTAATAAACATTTAATGTGCCGAAGGGTGCCTGATACCAGAAAAAAAAATGCAAGGATGAGACAATTAAAAAAACACCACCATTGAACCCAAGGGATTGATCTACTATTTTAATGTTAGCAACCATACCTGCTATCTTTGATTTTGCCAGACTCCTCAAAATTGGCTTTGCTTCAAGAAATTGGATAGCTAAATATGTCTTTTGTTTTAATCATCTCTAAAATAAAACAGATCCAATGTATTATATGACTTTGAACAGGTTTTGCTTGCTGATTTTATATAAATCACCAATAGTTAAGTAGACAGATGTTCCAGTTAAGAATATACATGCAAGAAAAATACTGACATTGCATTTCAAATCAAATTATTTTCACTTAAAACATGACCATCGCCATACTTTGAGACCTGAAATGAGCCAGTTAATTTTACGTATGAGACCAGTAAGAGGTGAAGTATGTAACTTCATCTTGCAAACTGCTATGAGGGTGACAGTCACCTGGAGATCTAAGCAAGGAACCTAAAAGCTCCTGGCTGGGCTTGCCTGGAGTAGAGATGCTCAGTGGGAGGATATGGCAGTGCCTCAGTCAGTAGGAGGCCAGTGTGTGCATCTCGGGGGGACTGGAGGATGACAGATGTTAGCAGACAGAGATAAAGGCACTTTGTAGGAAAGGGCCCTAATCAAATCCAGGGAGCCTACAGGTGGTGACTAGAATGCATAATACATAATAATAATAATACTGGCAATGAGAGAGTTTGCTGAGCACTTGCTCTAAGCCACTCACTGAGACTTCCTCTTTGCAGCAACCCTAAGAAGTAGGTGCTGTTTTATAAATGAGGAATTCAGAAAGTCCTTAAAGAAGTGTGATTCAATTCCTCACTCAAGATTACAGTTGTAAGTAGACAAGATTTGTCCACTTGTATATGACTTCATCTTCTGAACTTTTAGCCATGCCATAAAGATAAATGTATTAAAACTTAGAGGACTTGGGGATTGTAATAGTTTTAGGGAAAAGAGATGAAGAGGAAGGAAATGGGACAAACATTTTTATTTTTGAGTACTCACAATAGTACATATTATATATCACATTGTATTCTAGAGGAACTTTTTAACATAGTAGGTTGTTTCATCATTGGTTTTCTTCCTTTCTTTCTTTCTTTCTTTCTTTCTTTTTTTCTTTCTTTCTTTCTTTCTTCCCTTCTTTATAGAGCACACATGCCAGCAGGGGGAGGGGAGGGGCAGAGGAAGAGGGAGAGAGAGAATCTCAAGCAGGCTCCTTGCCTAGTGCAAGGCCAACCGAAGTTCTCACAACCCTGAGATCATGACCCAAGCTGAAATCAAAAGCTGGAGGCTTAACCAACTGAGCCTATCCAGGCACGCCTAATTATATATTTTCCTGAGATGACAACCCAGGGGTTCAGAAATATTAAGTAACTTCTCAATGTCTCTCAACTAATATAATGATGAAAGGGATTTAGCATCTCTGATTGCAACACTGATATTCTTTACTCTATTCCATGCTTTTGACATATAATCCTCCACTAAATAATGAATAAAAAACGTTGGCCCCAATTTCTCCTTGAAGTCCCAGGGTACTAGTTGGTACATCACCTTCTTTCCATCCTGCTTCTATGAATACTGACTCTAAGGACCTTGTTTCAATGCCCCTGACTCTGTTCTCCCAGAGTCTTTGAATCTACCCCTTGTCTGAACGGCAACATGTATCCATTCTATGCCACAGTCTGTTAGGCCTTTACTGGGGGACTCATTGCCTAAATTTATAGACACATTGGTTTAATAGGATGTGCTGCATCTGGGCCAGTTGGTTTCAAATAATGTCTTCATGAGAGAAAAGGGCTTATTTACTCAATATGTCAAGTAAATGGGTTCCTTCCTTGAATGCTGGCGTTTCTGATACTGTAGCCTATTCAGTGGAACATTTATAGTTACTTTTGCCATCCCAGTGTTTGAGAGTATGGAGGATAGAGCCTCTCTCTATGTGGAATCATCTCTCCCTGCTGTACTACATATATACCCTCAGATTCTCCAAACATGTTATTCTTGGTTTCTGATTCTTGGCTTTGAAGGCTAATCAGGAAAAAGAAACTCTGGTCCTAACTCTGCCACTAAGGAGTCTGAAGTCACTTGCAGAGACCCTTTGACTTATGGTTTCTTTTTTAATAAAATGTGGCTGAATATATTTCTGAATTCCTAGCACTTCCATGAAAGTTCGAGATAGGGGATGAGAAAGCACTGTAAGTATAGAAATGTATTGCAACATATGGAACATTATTACTTAATATAATAAATCAAGTCCTCTGTGTTACATCCCCGAAAACAGTTTTAGAACCTGCTTATCTATCAGAGCCTTTCAACATGTGTGGGAGCAGAAATACACCATTTCCTCTAGAAAATAAAAAGACAATAGAATAAATATCTCAGAGAGCTGGCTGGCTCAGTTGCTAGAGCATGTAACTCTTGATCTTAGGGTTGTGAGTTCGAGCCCCACATTGGGTGTAGAGATTAGTTAAAAATAAAATATAAAAAATAAGAAAAATATTCTTTTTTTTTTTAAAGATTTTATTTATTTATTTGACAGGGAGACACACAGTGAGAGAAGAAACACAAGAAGGGGGGTTTTGAGAGGGAGAAGCAGGCCTCCTGCTGAGCAGGGAGCCTGATGCTGGGCTCAATCCTAGGACCCTGGGATCATGACCTGAGCTGAAGGCAGACGTTTAACGACTTAGCCACCCAGGCACCCCAAGAAAAATATTCTTTTTTTTTTAAAGATTTTATTTATTTATTTGACAGACAGAAATCCCAAGTAGGCAGAGAGGCAGGCAGAGAGAGAGAAGAGGAAGCAGGCTCCCTGCTGAGCAGACAGCCCGATGCAGGGCTTGACCCCAGGACCTTGAGATCATGACCTGAGCTGAAGGTAGAGGCTTTAACCCACTGAGCCACCCAGGCGCCCCAAGAAAAATATTCTTAAAAAAAAAAAAAGAATGAATA
Source organism: Mellivora capensis (assembly GCA_004024625.1). Lineage (NCBI taxonomy): Eukaryota > Metazoa > Chordata > Mammalia > Carnivora > Mustelidae > Mellivora > Mellivora capensis. The sequence goes on from PISX010025288.1 coordinate 22,378, forward strand.
TCTTGTTGGTGGCTTCTTCCCACCCTGGTATAAAGTGACCATGGTAATCAGGTCCCTGCCTATCCCTCCTTCCTGCGGTGTACTGCTCAGTAATCAATAACAACAGTCCGGCAATGGTGTGGCCAGTATGGCAGGGAAATTATTGTGGAAAAACATTCAGGGTGAAGCTAATGAGAGCACGTGAGAAAGGGAAGCGGGTTGAATTGATGTTGAAGCTAATTTATTTCATTAGCTGGCACTCAATGTAAATTGCAGTGTAACGGAATTAATCATTTAAAATGGATTGTTCACATAGAAGTTATAAAAATACCAACATTCCACTTGGTGCTATTTTTTCCCCCAGCTGAATCAATTTGGTTTTAAAGGATTTGTTTTTATTTAAAGTATAGAAAGAAGCAAGGGTTCATGCGGCTCTGCTCGGGAACAGGAATAGACAGAGAAACAGCTGAAGCAGGAGGACATCAATAAGCCAAAAACCTGAGCAGATTACAAGGGGCAGTCAGTGATTTCTACCTGGAGTAAGTGAACATGGCAGAGCAAACACCTTTAAAAGAAAGTCTCCTAAGGATTTAATTCATTCACAGCTGAGCTGAAAGCAGCAGTTCTTAATCCTGGCTATACATTATAATCTCTTGAGAAACTTGAGATACCAATGTCTAGGCCTCACCCTAATTTAATTAAATCAGAATTGTTGAGAGCTGGTGCTATAGAACAAAGACAATGCCACTTTTTTTTTTTTTTCCTAAAAAGAAAAAAAATCAGATGGGGTTTGAACAACAAAAAAGTGTATTAATCAAAGAAAAGAATACTTATATATTCTTTGCATTGTATAAGGATCTGTGAGTGCAAAGAGGCACTACATTCTCTTAACATGGCAATTCCGTCAGATTAGGGATAGAGGACTATATGCAGGTACTCCAACATTAGTTGTGAACTTGTAGTGAAAATTCTGTGTTCCACAGACATCCAGAGGAAGGAGAAATGATTTGAGAATCAGTAGGAAATGGGCCAGGATTTAGAGGACAGTGCATCAGTAAGCTACTGTGGTATAACAAACCATCCAGGTCTCAAAGACTTAAAAAAGCCATGTATTGCATTGTTTTAGAATTTAAATCCACCTTAATGACTTGGCTGTTCTAGGTTGGTATTGATTGGCTGGTGCTTGGATTTTTTTTGGCTAGTGATCACAAATTTTGGGGGCACACAATGTATTTCAAAAACAAAGATGCTCAGAAATTCACGAGACAGATGTGGCCAAAATCATTTTATAAATGTTACTGTCATGACCTCTGAAAAGTTTTCTTCAGCAGTTTTGACTCCAGGACAATTAAGTAGATATTGGTAAAGAAAAGGGTCTCCTGTACTCACATTTTTGCACAGACGATGAAGCTAAATGGTGAAATTATTCCACCCATGGTAGTGTTTGGTCAGTTTAAGCTCAAACCCCAGATTCCTGCTTTCAAGTCTAGGCTCCTTTCTCCTCTACAAATACAAATGGTCTAGGAGAAAGGACGTTCTGTACTCCCTGCTTCATAAAAGAAGTTAAAATTAATTAACCTGAATGCAAGAAGATGTTATTGCCAAGACAGAGGAGGCAAGACAACCAGTATCTCGGAGAACTCACTAGCCTGCAGTCAACTCTAAGTCAGTACTTTAAAAAATCTTTAGCACAATCCTTTTCAGTGCTTATCTGACATTTCACATGTAAAAAATACTATCTCACAGAGATGATTCCATTCATGTAGAATCACACAGTAGGTGATGGAGCTGGCATTGAGTCCACCTCTCTGTTTTTTCTAATCCATGCTCCCATACACTGTGATTTATTATTATGTCATACTGGATCTGATTTTGTTTACTTTGAAGGAATAAGGGATCAGTGTCAGTAGTTAGGACTGTAAGGTCATGCAACTATATTTTACTAACTGATAAATAAAAGTATTGTTTTTTTTTAATTAAACTAAAACTAATTCTAGAAATTAAATAATTTCAATGCATGCTCATTTTACATGGTGAAGATTCAGAGGGACTCTTAGAAATTCATCATGTTGGTGGGGCAGAGGAAAGTCCAGCCACCAGGGCTGAGGCTTCAGGGAGGCATGTGAGGTTCCTAGGGTATAACTTTTAAGGGTGGTTCATTTCAGGATCATTTAATTAAGTATGGAACTCTAGGAGTGAGAATCTCCTTAAATGTATTCAAGTGCCTTGCTTGCCTGGCCATTCCTCTGGCCCTGCAAAAAAATAAGAATGTATCTTAGAGTTTTTCAAGATATTTATATCCAAGAGGGATCAACTGGAGGGCAGTAATATTCTTCTCATTCTTCTCTTCTGTCAGTGTCATAAATACTGCAAACTTCCACCTGGGCTAAAGTTGGACCTTCTCAGTCCTTCTCACTTTTGCCCCTGCTGTGTTCTATGCTCCTACTTTGATCATCTTGAATCTGTCATGGTCCCTTCACCCTGGTCCCATAAGTTCTTCAGTGTTCAGACATCTTGTACGGCATGGAAAATATACATTTTTTTCCCTATGAATTTTGAGGAAATGATGAGAATGGTGGCATACAGAGCCCAAGGCTCCAATGTGGAACCCTGGGACAGGCTTGGTATAAACACGACCTGACACCAGTCAGGCCAGGAGAAGCACAGAGGTTTCCAAGTGATAAGGAAAATCTGTGTTCTGAGGTGGCTGACCAATCCAGCAGGGGAATCCCAGTCCCAGTCCCAGCACCAGGGCCATTCCAGGTTTTCCCCTAACCCCACCGGCCACAGCCATAAGAGTGGCACAGATATAGAAGTAAAAGTGTATAAAATATCCCCTTTGTTTGTGCTTGGAGCTCAGACCTTGAGAGATTATTCTCTTCTGAGCCTGTCAGTATGAAATAAACCTTGGATCCTCCAAGGTCTCTGAGTGCTGCTTGTTTTTTTTGGCCAGGATCTAGTCCATGTTCTGTAACATTTGGTTCCCTGACTGGGAAACCGAACCGTGCTGACCCATTGTTGACACTGGTTTGGGGGCAATGGCAGGGAGGTGATGGAACGAGGGGCTGTAACGGAGAAGGCACACCCTGCCTAATCCTTGGCAGTGTCCCACCAGGTCACCTTGGACAGGTCCTGCTCCACTGTTCCTGCTGTACTCAAAAGAGACTTGGCAGGTGAGGACCTGGTTCCAACATTGGATTCCGGAAAGGCCTGGGGCCCCAGGACCAGTCAGACCCACCGCTCAGGGTGGAAGCAGTAGCTTGATCACCTCCTGGAGACCTCCTAGAGGTCTCACAGGCAGGACTTCCCAGGGACGGATGTCCCTCACGTCAGAAACCCCACAAAAGGGGGATCAGAAAGGAATTTCTGAAAGGAATTCCACAGGTCAGGGACTTCTAGGGTGGGAGAACTGTAATAACTTCGGTGTGAATGCACCAGTGAATGTGCAGCTTGACCGGGCTTGTCAGGTGGGCTGATTCTGTGGCTCCACGGTCTTGAGACTATGGAGTCTGAGTAGGCCCCAGCCTATTTCTGTGGTGATCTCATAGGGTCTATGGTGAGCCCTTTGGGGCACCAGTCCAGAGTTATATGGACTCACTATGACTAAGAGGCACCCAAGTCTCCTCCAGGAGGGTGATCAGGCGGGCATCTGACTGGTCTTTCCTCTGGAGGGGCACCCACACTTTGTCTCTGCACCACCACACATGGGAACATCATGATGGGATCAAGGCAGAGTAAATCTACAGTCCTAGACTGTATGATCAAAATTTCAGGAAGGGTTTTTAAAAGACTGTGGAGTTAAGATGCATCCTGGGCTTCTGCACAGCAAAGGAGACAGTCAACAAAACAAAGAGGCAACCCACGGAATGGGAGAAGATATTTGCAAATGACAGTACAGACAAAAGGTTGATATCCAGGATCTATAAAGAACTTCTCAAACTCAACACATGCAAAACAGATAATCACATCAAAAAATGGGCAGAAGATATGAATAGACACTTCTCCAATGAAG
>PISX010025289.1:0-27346 GCA_004024625.1 Mellivora capensis
GGGAGTTGAGGGAAATTGGGGGGGAGATGAACCATGAGAGACCATGGACTCTGAAAAATAACCTGAGGGTTTTGAAGGGGCGGGGGGTGGGAGGTTGGGGGAGCCTGGTGGTGGGTATTGTGGAGGGCACGCATTGCATGGAGCACTGGGTGTGGTGTAAAACTATGAATTCTGTTACGCTGAAAAGAAATAAAAAAAAGAAAAAAAAAGACATACAAATGGCTAGCAGACACATGAAAAAACATTCATCCTCATTGCCCATCAGGGAAATTCAAATCAAAACCACATTGAGGTACCACTTTACACCAATTAGAATGACAAAGATTAACAAGGCAGAAAACAACAAAGTTGGAGAGGATGTGGAGAAAGGGGAACCCTCTTACACTGTTGGTGGGAATGAAAATTGGTGCAGCCCCTTTAGAAAAGTGTGGAGTTTCCTCAAAAAAATTAAAAATGGGGTTACCTTATGACCCAACAATGACACTACTGGGTATTTACCTCAAAGATACAGATGTAGTGAAAAGAAGGGCCATATGCACCCCAGTGTTCATAGCAGCAATGTCCATAATAGCCAAACTGTGAAAAGAGCTGAGATGCCCTTCAACAGACAAATAGATAAAGATGTGGTCCATATATACAATAGGATATTACTCAGCTATCAGAAAGGATGAATACCCAAATTTTGCATCAACATAGATGGGACTGGAGATTATGCTGAGTGAAATAAATCAAGTAGAGAAAGTCAATTATCATATGGTTTCACTTACTTGTGGAACATAAGGGATAACATAGAGGGCATTAGGAGAAGGAAAGGAAAAGTGAATGGGGGGAATCAGAAGAGGGAAATGAACAATGAGAGACTGTGGACTCTGAGAAACAAACTGAAGGTTTTAGAAGGAACGGGGGTGCGTTAATGGGTGAGCCTGGTGGTGGGTATTAAGGAGGGCATGTATTGCATGGAGCACTAGGTGTTGTACATGAATAATGAATCTTGGAACTCTGCATCAAAAACTAATGATGTATTTCATGGTGACTAACATAACACAATTTAAAAAATAAAAAATAAGAAAAATGTTTAATAGAATATATCAGTGAAGCCACCTATCCTTGGATTTTTGTTTGTTGGCGATTTTTTGCTTAGTGATTCAATTTCTTTGCTGGTTATCAATCTGTTCAATTTTTCTATTACTTTCTATTTCGGTTTTGATAGTTCATATGTTTCTTGGAATTTATTCATTTCTTCCAATTTGTTGGTACAGAGTTTTCATATTTTCTTATGATTGATTTTATATTTGTGGTATTGGTTGTTATTTCTCTTCTCTCATTTGTGATCTAATTTGTTTTTCTTCCCTTCCTGAATAGTTGGGCTAGAGGTTTTGTCAATTTTATTTTTTTTCTTCAAAGAACCAGTTTCTGTTTTCATTAATATGTTCTATTATATTTTTAGTTTCTATATCATCAATAAATTCTGTCTAATATTTATTATTTCCCTCCTTCTGCTGGCTTTATGCTTCATTTGTTCTTTTTCTAGTTCCTTATAGGTGTAAGGGTAGGTCATTAATCTGAGATTTTTCTTCCTTTTTGAGATGGGCCTGCATTGCTATATACTTCCTTTGCAGGACCACTTTTTCTGTATTCCAAAAGTTTTGTTATAGGCAGGGTTTTATGCTTGTCTTCTGGGGGTAAGGCTTACCCCATTTGGACTGAGGCAAACTTGACCCCATTTTCCCATTTTAAAAAATGGATTGTTTTCTTGTTGAGTTTTGGGAGTTCTTTATATTAAATTTTCAGATATAGACATGCAAAGATTTTCTTCCATTATGTGGCTTATATTTTAAATTTATTGATAGGATCTTTCTTGTACAAGAGTTTTAAAATTTGAAAACATCCCCTTGTTCCATTTTTTTCTTTTTTAGCTTATGCTTTAGTGTCATATCTAAGAATACATTGCTAAATCCAAAATCACAAATATTCTCACACACACACACACACACACACACACATATACATATATATACTTAAGCTATACATAAGAGTTAAACATTTTCCCAGGAGAAGATGGTGGAGTAGTAGGAGAAGCCTAGGCTTAACTCATCCCACAAACACAACTAGATAACTATGAAATCATTCTACATACCCCACAAATCAACCTGAAGACTGACAGAACAAACTGTACAACTAAAGAGAGAGAAAAAAGCCACATCAAAGAAGGTAGGAAGGGCAGAGGCATGGTTTGGGGGAGAAATGGATTGCAGCTTCTGTGGGGGGAAGGAGCCAAGGATGCATATATGGAGGAGACAGAAAGGAGCACACAAGGGAATGCACAAGGGGAATGTTTCCCTAAGCCATTGGCTGGGAAAATGAGAGGTGCTGATTTTCTTGAGTTCTTGGAAGCATTGGGGCTTAAAGCCAGGAGTTTTAAAGGTTGGAAGGCTTGGCTGTGATAGAGTCCTGTGGGCACTGCCTTACTCCTGGAGATAAGGCTGGCAAACAACTTGAGGGCATATATGGAGTAGAAGCAGCAATGTGAAGAATGGGGCATACAGGAAGGAGATTATTTACACTTTGAGAGAGAATCTGAGAGGTAGCCTTCATGGAAATGCCTTTCTAGAGACAAAGGAGATGACTTGTGTCATTTTCCTCCCTTGCCCTTCAGCATAATCAAAGAGCCACCTGTAGAAGTAGCACAGAGCTAACACTTGCTCCCTAACTTGCTCACACTAATTCTCAAACCACCGTACTCTGGTGGGACTCCTCTTATCAATCAAGCTTCCCTCAGGCTCAGCACAGTGGGCTCCCTCTCCAGAAGACCAGCAGAAAACCCTGTCCACACCACATCTCTCAAACAGAGAATTCTGCAGGGCTTCAGTTCTAGTAGAGGTCAGGTCTCATTTAACAAAAAACAAGGGCACAACCAGTTAAAACTCACCACATTCTGCCCAAGGACCAAATACTGTGCACTGTAGATAAGTAGAGCCTCTGCAGAAAACTAGCCTGAAGGACAGAGCAACCAAAACAAAACAGCAGAAGGCACACAGCACATACCAGAGACATTGTCTGAAATGCCAGGCTCTGGACACTACATGACTTCATCATAAAGCCCTTACTCTCAGGAGCAGGAAACATAACTGGCAACACAGAGAAGAAGGCAGAGACTTTGATAAAATAAAAAGATAAAGGAGTTCATCTTAAATGAAAGAACAGATAAGGTCACAGCCAGAGATCCAAGTGAATCAGATATAAGTAACATGCCTGATGGAGAATTTAAAGCAACAATCATAAGGATACTCACTAGAATTGAGTAAAGACTTCAGGGAGACCCTTACCACAGTGATTAAAGAGTTAAAAAGAATTAAAAATGAAGAATTCAATAAACTGAGATTATAAACAGCTTGATGAAATGAATACAAGGATGGAAAAAGCAGAGGAATAAATAAGTGATTTAGAAGACAAAATGGAAAATAATGAAGCTGGACAAAAGAGAAAAATAATTATGGAACACAAGAATAGACACAGGGAAATCAGTGACACCATCAAACACAATAACATTCATATTACAGGAATTCCAGAAGAAGAGAGAGAAAAGGGGGAAGAAAATTTATATGCAGAAATAATAGCTAAATACTTCCCTAATCTGGGGATGGAAACAGATATCCAGATACATAAGGCACAGAGAAATCCCACCAAAATCAAGAAAAGCAGGCCAACACCAAGATATATTGTAAATAAATTGAAAAATATAGCAATAAAGAAAAAAAACCTTAAAAGCAGCAAGACAAAAGACGTCCTTAACTTAAAAAGAGACTAGGCAGAACACTTAACAGAAACGTGGCAGGCTAGGAGACAGTGGTATGATATATCCAACATATTGAACGGGAAAAATCTGTAGCCAAGAATACCTTATGCTGCAAGGCTATCATTCAGAACAGAAGGAGTGATAAAGAGTTTCCCAAACAAAAACTAAAGGAGTCTGTAACTACTAAGCCAGCTCTGCAAGAAATATTAAAGGGGACTGTTTAGGGATGCCTGGGTGGCTCAGTCAGTTAAGTGTCTGCCTTAGGTTCATGTCATGATCCCAGGGTCCTGGGATTGAGTCCCATATCAGGCTCCTTGCTCAGCGGGGAGCCTGTTTCTCCCTCTCTGCCCACTGCTCCCCCTGCTTGTGCCCTTTCTCTCTTTTTCTCTCTCTGACAAATAAATAATATCTTTCAAAAGAAGGGGGGTCTCTTTCTCTCTCTCTCTGACAAATAAATAAATCATATTTTTAGAAAGGAGGAGGGTCTCTTTTCGTGGGAAATAAAGACCAAAAGGGACAAAGACAAGAAAGGAACACAGCAAATCTCCAGGAACAATGACAAAAGAAGTTATAAAATGGCAATAAATACACATCTATCAATAATTACCCTGAATGTAAATAGACTAACAAAAGACATTGGGTGACAGAATGGATAAGAAAACAAGACTCATCTATATGCTGCCTACAAGAGACTCATTTTAGACCTAAAGACACCTGTGGTTTGAAAGTGAGGAGGTGGAGAAACATTTATCATGTAAATACATATCAAAAGAAAGCCAGAGTAGCGATACTTTCATCGGAAAAATGAGACTTTAAAACAAAGACTGTAACAAGAGACAAAAAATGGCACTATATTATAATAGAAGGGACAATCCAGCAGAATGACCTAACAATTATAAATAATCATGCACCCAACATGGGAGCACACAAATATATGAAACAATTAATAACAAACCTAAAGGGACTCACTGATAGTAATACAATAAAGGTAGGGGACTTTAGTACCCTACTAACATCAATGAAAAGATCATCTAAATAGAAAATCAATAAGGAAACAATTGCTTTGTATGACACACTGGGCCAGATGGACTTAACAGATACATTCGGAACATTCCATCCCGAAACAGGAGAGTACACATTCTTTTCATGTCCACATGGACATTCTCTTGAATAGATCACATATTAGGTCTGGCCTCAACAAATACGAAAAGATTGAGATCATACCATGCATACGCTCTGACCAAAATGCTAAGTAGAAACTGCCTCCATCAGAAAGGATGAATACCCAACTTTTGTAGCAACATGGACAGGACTGGAAGAGATTATGCTGAGTGAAATAAGTCAAGCAGAGAGAGTCAATTATCATATGGTTTCACTTATTTGTGGAGCATAACAAATAAAATGGAGGATATGGGGAGATGGAGAGGAGAAGGGAGTTGAGGGAAATTGGAAGGAGAGGTGAACCATGAGAGACTCTGGACTCTGAAAAACAACCTGAGGGTTTTGAAGGGGCGGGGGGTGGGAGGTTGGGGGAGCCAGGTGGTGGGTATTATGAAGGGCACACATTGCATGGAGCACTGGGTGTGTTGTAAAACTATGAATTCTGCTACGCTGAAAGGAAATGAAATTAATAAAAAAAAAAGAAAGCACAATGGTCCAAAACTTTTGTGATGGAGCAGAAGTGACCCTAAAGGGGAGCGTATAGCAATACCTGTCTATCTTAGCATCAAGAAAAAGCTCAAAAAGCAAACAAACAAACAAAACCCTAACCTTTACCTCTAAAAGAACTAGAAAACAAACAACAAATGCACCCTAAAGCAGATATAAGATGGAAACAATAAAAATTAGAGCAGGAATAAATGATATAGAAATTGAAAAACATATAATAGAACAGATCAATGAAATCAGGAGCTGGTTCTTTGAAAAAAAATAATTAAACTGAGAAACGGCTATCCATGTTTATCAAAAAGAAAAGGAATCAAAAAATCACAAATGAGAAAGAAATAATAACAGCAAAGGAATAGAAATACTTATGAGAGAATATTATGAAAAATTATGTGCCTAAAATAGGGCAAACTGGGAATTGGGAAGAAATGGACACATTTCTAGAAACATAGAAACTACCAAAACTGAAATAGGAAGAAATAGAAAAGTTGAACAGAAAACTAATCAGGAAATAAATAGAATCGGTAATGTAATAAAAAATATCCCAATAACCAAAAGTCCAGGCCTATATTGCTTCACAAATTGCACAAAACACTTAAAGAAGACTTAATACTTATTCTTCTCAAGCTATTGTAAAAGCTAGAAAGAAAGGAAAATTCTGAATTCATTCTACGAGGCCAGCATTATCTTGGTTCCAAAACCAGGTTAAGACTCCACTAAAAAAGAGAACTACAGACCAATATCCCTGATGAACATGGATGTAAAATTTTTCAAAAGCAAACCTAGCAAACCGGGACGCCTGGGTGGCTCAGTTGGTTAAGCGGCTGCCTTCGGCTCAGGTCATGATCCCAGCATCCTGGGATCGAGTCCCACATCGGGCTCCTTGCTCGGCAGGGGGCCTGCTTCTCCTTCTGCCTCTGCCTGCCACTCTGTCTGCCTGTGCTCGCTCTCTTGTTCTCTCTCTCTGATAAATAAATAAATAAATATCTTAAAAAAAAAAGAATTCTAGCAAACCAAATCCAACAGTACATTAAAAGAATCATTTACCATGATCAAGTGGATTGATTCCTGGGTTGCAAAGTGTGTTTCAATATTCACAAATCAATCAATGTGATATACCACATTGATAAAAGAAAGTATAAGAACCATATTGTTCTTCCTTTTTTAAATTTTTTTTTATTTTTTAAATTTCTTTTCAGTATACCAGAATTTATTGTTTATGCACCACACCCAGTGCTTCATGCAATACATGCCCTCCATAATACCCACCACCAAGCTCACCCAACCTCCCACCCCCTGCCCCTTCAAAACCCTCAGATTGTTTTTCAGAGTCCATAGTCTTTCATGGTTCATCTCCCCCTCCAATTTCCCTCAATTCCCTTCTCCTCTCCATCTCCCCATGTCCTCCATGTTATTTCTTATGCTCCACAAATAAGTGAAACCATAATTGACTCTCTCTGCTTGACTTATTTCACTCAGCATAATCTCTTCCAGTCCTGTCCATGTTGATACAAAAGTTGGGTATTCATCCTTTCTGATGAAAGCATAATACTCCATAGTGTATATGGACAACATCTTCCTTATCCATCTGTCTGTTGAAGGCCATCTTGGTTCTTTCCACAGTTTGGCAACCGTGGCCATTGATGATGTGAATACTGGGGTACAGATGGCCCTTCTTTCCACTACATCTGTATCTTTGGGGTAAATACCCAGTAGTGCAATTGCAGGGTCATAGGGAAGCTCTATTTTTAATTTCTTGAGGAATCTCCCCACTGTTCTCCAAATTGGCTCCACCAACTTGTATTCCCAGCAACAGTGTAAGAGGGTTCCCCTTGCTCCACATCCTCTCCAACACACATTGTTTTCTGTCTTGTTAATTTTGGCCATTCTAACAGGTGTAAGGTGGTATCTCAATGTGGTTTTGATGTGAATCTCCCTGATGGCTAGTGATGATGAACAATTTTTAATGTGTCTGATAGCCATTTGTATGTCTTCATTGGAGAAGTGTCTGTTCATATCTTCTGCCCATTTTTTGATATGATTATCTGTTTTGTGTGTGTTGAGTTTGAGAAGTTCTTTATAGATCCTGGATATCAACCTTTTGTTTGTACCGTCATTTGCAAATATCTTCTCCCATTCCGTGGGTTGCCTCTTTGTTTTGTTGATTGTTTCCTTTGCTGTGCAGAAGCTTTTGATCTTGATGAAGTCCCAAAAGTTCATTTTGCTTTTGTTTCCTTTGCCTTTGGAGACATATCTTGAAAGAAGTTGCTGTGGCTGATCTCGAAGAAGTTACAGCCTATGTTATCCTCTAGGATTCTGACGGATTTCTGTCTCACGTTGAGGTCTTTTACCCATTTTGAGTTTATCTTTGTGTATGGTGTAAGAGAATGGTCGAGTTTCATTCTTCTACATATAGCTGTCCAATTTTCCCAGCAAATTTACTGAAGATACTATCCTTTTCCCACTGTATATTTTTCCTGCTTTGCCAAAGATCATTTGACCATTGAGTTGAGGGTCCATATCTGGGGTCTCTACTCTGCTCCACCTGGTCTATGTGTCTGTTTTTATGCCAGTACCATGATGTCTTGGTGATATTGTTCTTTCAATAGTTGCAGGAAAAGCATTTGACAAGTATGACATCCATTAATGATAAAAACTCTCAACAAAGTAGGGTTAGAGGAACTGTACATCAACATAATAAAGACTGCATACTCAAAACTCTAGTATCCTCAGTGGAGATTAACTGAGAGCTTTTCCTCCATGGCCAGGAACAAGACGGGGATACTTACTCTCACCAGTGTTTAACATAGTATTGGAAGTCCTAGCCGCAGCAATCAGACAACACAAAGAAAAGGCATCCATATCAGCAAGGAAGAGGTCAAAGCTTCACTGTTTGCAGATGAGAGTATATATAGAAAACTGGAAAGATTCTACCAAAAAATTGCTAGAACTGATACTTGAATTCAGTAAAGTTGCAGGATACAAAATGAATGTACAGAATGTACATTTCTTTATACCAATAATGAAACACCCGAAAGAGAAGATTAGGACTCAATCTCATTTACACTTGCACAAAATAATGTAAGATACCTAGGCGTAATCCTAATCAAAGAAGTGAAAGATCTGTCTTCTGAAAACTATAAAACACTGATGAAAAAATTGAAGATGACACACAGAAATGGAAAGATTTTCCATGCTCATGGATCAGAAGAACAAATATTGTTAAAATCTGTATATCACTCAAAGCAATTTACATATTTAATATAATCACTATAAAAATATCAACACCATTTTTCACAGAGAGAAAAAAATTCCTACAATGAGATATCATCTTACACCTGTCAGAATGGCTAACAATCAACAATAGGTGATGACGGGGTTGTGGAGAAAAAAGGAACACTCATGCACTGTTAGGTGGGAATGCAAGCTGGTTCAGCCATTGTGGAAAACAGTGTGGAGGTTTCTCAGATATTAAAAATAAAACTATCTTATGATCCTGGAATACCACATTGAGTATTTGCCCATAGAATTCAAAAATACTAATTCAAGGAGATACATGCACCCTGATGTTTATAGCAGCATTATTTACAATAGCCAAATTATGGAAGCTGCTGAAGTGTCCATTGATTGGTGAAAGGATAAAGAAGTCGTATATATACACAATGGTATATTATTCAGCCATAGAAAAGACTCTTGCCATTTACAAGGGCAAGGATGGAGCTAGAGATATAATGGTAACTGAAATATGTCAGAGAAAGACAGATACCATATGATTCCACTCGGGTGGAATTTAAGAATCAAATGAACAAAGGGGAAAAAAAGGGAGTGAGACAAACCAAGAAACAGATTCAATTACAGAGATGAAACAGATGGTTATCAAATGGGAGGTCGGTGGGGGGTTGGGTTAGATAGGTAATGGACATTAAAGATTGCACTTGTCCTGATGAGTACTGGGTGATGAATGAAATTGTTGTATAACTATATTGTACACCTGAAATCAATATAACACTGTATGTTCACTAACTGGAATGAAAGTAAAAAATTAAAAATAATGGAAACATGAACAGTAGTATATATACGTAATTGAATAATGTATAATATGTAAGAAAGAGCACATTCAATATATAGATTAAAGGCATTTTTATAATATAAGGGAAAGAAATGTCACATCATGTGCAAATATTTATGTAAAATTATTTAAGGTATATGCTTGGAGGTAGAGTTTTATTGATTTGGGTAGGTAAAATAACTAGAATAGGAGCCCTTATTAAAGGGAGTAAAAGTTCTGAGGATTAGAGTGGTTAGCCATATTGCCATTCCATATTCGTTAGATATGCAAACACCAAGAAAGCCTATTCAATAGAATAGAATCCAAAGACGTAGAGCAATCTCAAAGTCTCTAATGAAGACAGATCTGAGAGTTTGGAATCAATGAGAGATGTTAGTGTGGGTAAAAGAAGGTCAGTTAAAAGTGAGAATGGCCTGGGGTGCCTGGGCGGCTCAGTTGGTTAAGCGACCTCTATTGGCTCAGGTCATGATCCCAAGACCCTGGGATGGAGCCCCACATTGGGCTCCCTGCTCTGTGGGGGAACCTGTTTCTCCCTGTCCCTCTGCCTGCTGCTCTACCTGCTTGTGCACTTGCTCTCTCTCTCTCTCTGCCAAATAGATAAAATCTTTGGGGAGAAAAGGTGGAATGAACTGAGGCCATTGCTGAGAAGAAATACGGGTCTGTATAGCTCACCTTCACCAGTTTCTGGATTAGAGAATGTGTCTTTGTCTTGCAAGGCTATTTTACAGGGACTGAGGAAGGGCCAAGAGTAAACAGTCACATCTCCCATTTATCTGTAGTTTCTATTTAGGAACTGTGTGTTATGTTAGAATTTCATTCAGTCAAAGTCCCGGATGTATTTTCAGATGCAGTTCAGCAAGAGGCAGGATTTCCTGACTGTTCTTGTCTTTGCTTTTCCCAGGCATCAAGTATAGAGTCTCCATGGTGGCAGAACTAGATTTTTCCCCACGCATAATTCAGGTCTTTAGCCTAAGGCTCCCATCCACAAGATTTTGAACTGGTTGCATAAAATATATGGATCGGGGGAGAAGACAAGATGGCGGAGAAGTAGGAGGTGCTGTTTCAACCTGTCCCCTAAAATGAACATACTACCTACCAAAGAACTCTGATCACCCATGAAATCTGGCTGAGATTAGAATTAAACATTTCTGGATCTCTACAGGGGCAGAAGATGCCAGTGGACAGAAGCGTTCCAGAGTGCATCTTGCCTGCACCATGGTTGATACATTCAGCTACACATCCATTTAGCCATTTCTCACCAAAGTGACTAGGAGGAGGAATGCCCAACAGAGGAAAAACTCAAAGACTGGGCCGGGCCGTGTACATCAGAGCTTTTGGACAAGGACATAAACAGTATGTCGGAAAGGGAATTCAGGCTAATAATTATCCAGGCAATAGCTAGGTTGGAGAAAACCTTTGATGACAAAATGTAATTGATTAGGGTAGAAGTGAAAGCCACCAGGGATGATGTTAACAATGCTCTCAATGAGTTCCAATGTAATCTAAATTCTACAGAAGCTAGTGTAACTGAGGCAGAAGATAGAGATCTGGAGGACATACTGATAGAGAAAAAGGATCAGGAGGAAACCTGGAACAGACAGCTTAGAAGCCATGAAAACAGAATTAGGGAAGTCAATGACACTATGAAACATTCCAACATCAGAATTATGGGATCCCTGAGGGGGACGAGAAAGAAAGAATACTAGAAGATATAGTGGAACAAATTTTCCATGAAAATTTTCCCAATCTCGCAAATGGAACCAGGGTCCGTATGCTAGAGGCAGAAAGGTCTCCCCCCAAGATCATAGAATCTAACAACCTCGAGACACCTGATTGTGAAAACGATGAATCATCATTTTAGACAGAAGCTCTTGAAAGTAGCTAGGGGAAAGAGGTTCTTTATGTACAGAGGAAAGCCCATCAGAAAAACATCAGACCTGTCCACAGAAACCTGGCAAGCCAGAAAGGGCTGGCAAGACGTATTCAGGGCACTGAATGAGAAGAACATGCAGCCAAGAATACTTTATCCAGCAAGACTGACATTCAAATGGATGGAGAGATAAAGAGCTTCCAAGATCGGCAAGGTTTAAAAGAGTATGTGACCACCAAGCGGGCACCACAAGAAATATTAAGGGGGGTTCTATAAAAGAGAAAAAAAAACCAAGAATATCTTTGAACAGAAATATATGGAAACAACCTATAGAAATGAAGACTTCACAGGTAACACGATGTCAATAAAAACGTATCTCTCAATAATCACTCTCAATGTAAATGACCTAAATGTGCCCATAAAACAGCACAGGGTTGCAGACTGGATAAAACGACAGGACCCATCCATTTGTTGTCTACAAGAGACCCATGTTGAACCTAAGGATACATCCAGACTGAAAGTGAAGGGATGGAGAAGCATCTTTCATGCCAATGGGCCTCAAAAGAAGGCTGGGGTAGTGATTCTCATATCAGATAAATTAGATTTTAAACTAAAGACTGTAATCAGAGAGATAGGAGGACACTACATCATTCTTAAAGGGACTATCCACCAAGAAGATCTAACAACTGTAAATATTTATACCCCCAATAAGGGAGCAGCCAATCACGGAAGAAAACTGTTAAGATAAAGTGTCATATTGATATGAATACATTAATACTAGGAGATCTTAATACACCATTCTCAGTAATAGACAGATCATCAAAGCAGAAAATCAATAAAGACACAAGAGCATTGAATGAAACATTGGATCAGATGGACCTCATAGAAATATACAGAACATTCCACCCTAAAACAATGAATACTCAATCTCAAGTGCACATGGAACCTTCTCCAGAATAGACCACATAGTAGGTCAAAGATCAGGGCTCAACTGATACCAAAAGATTGAGATTATCCCCTGTATATTCTCAGATCACAATGCTTTGAAACTGGAGCTCTACCACAAGGAAAAGTATGGAAGGAATTCAAACACCTGGAAGCTAAAGACCACCTTGCTTAAGAATACTTGGATCAACCAGGAAATCAAAGAAGAACTTAAACAATTCATGGAAACCAATGAGAATGAAAACACTTCAGTTCAAAACCTATGGGATAGAAGGAGACAAGATGGCGGGGAAGTAGGAGGAGGTGCCATTTCAACCTGTACCCTAAAGTGAGCTGATTACCTACCAAAGAACTCCAATCACCCATGAAATCAGCCTGAGATCAGAATTATACACGTCTGGATCTCTACGGGGGCAGAAGAAACCAGTGGGCAGGTAAAGTGGAGTGGGAACATAGGACCAATATCGTAAGATAAACAAAAGGGGGAGGGAGCCACCAGAGGCGACCCATTGGAAAGTAATACCCCAGTACGAGAGTGCCTTGCATCTGGGGATCAACATTAACATGGAGTCTGGTTGAAAAAACTCAAAAAGAACAAAGGATCATGGGGGGAAATTGTGGGAATCGGGGCGAATAGAGACAGGGACTTAAGTCCCCGGACTCGGGACAGCCAACCTGGCGCTGAGCCAGAGAGTGTGTGGCGGAGAAACCAGGTCTTGGTCCCTGAACAGCCAGCATGCCTGAGAGTGTGTGGGGTCCTGTGAGAGGCTGGGAGCCTCACCAGCCAACAGAAAAACAGCCGTTTTGCACTCTTCCACGCGAGTGCCGTGCCGTGCTATCAGAGCATGAGATGCGCGTGCCCCACACCCTCCCCTGAGAGATGTGCACGCAGGCGCCAGCCCGGCACTCTCAGACCTGGAAAGACCAGGCACTACCAGCCCGCAGCAGCAGGAAAATCTCAGTGAGGGATCGCTGCTTGGAACCTCTCTGGTGGTCCAGAGCTGCCCAGACAGCCACCGCTGTCATGGTTTTGGGTACAAGCAGGAGTTCCTGTTTCCCCGGGGACCACGACTAGGAACGTGCTCTGCCAGCGGCCAAGGGGAAACTTATATGCTCTGCAGCACCCAGAGGGGAACAGACTGAGGCTTCCTCTGAGAGGGAAGTCTGAGTGCAGTTTGCTTTCCTCTAAACCTCCAAAAACCATCAAAAGCTGTCAAGGCGAGAGAAAAAAAAAAAAAGAACAAACAAACATATAAACCTCCAGAGAACAAAAGCCTGAAAAACCGGTTTCCTCAGAGCCCACACCCTTGAGGGGGGCGGAAGGACTTAACTCAGGGAACAATGCCTGAAAACCCACGTAGCAGGCACCTCCCCCAGAAAACCAACCAGGAAAAAAAAAAAAAAAAGATGACAAAAGAACAACTACCACTACTTCATAGATACAACTTTTATTTTTAATTTGTTCCCAATATCCTGGTTCATTTTTTTTATATATAGAAAATTTTTAACCTATTTACCATCACAGTGAGATGTCCAGTACATCAAATTCCATAATAACCTTTTAACCTGAACTTTTTGATACCTATACCCGTGTTTTTCTTTTGCTTTTCTATTTTTTTAATTCTTTTTTAAATTTTAGCTTAGTTTAGTTTAGATTATTCCTTTTTTGTATTTTTATTTTTTAATATTCATATAGAGTTAAACTTCAAGGTAATCCCCTTTCCCCAATCAATGCTACCCCTATAGGTAAACCAATTTTTAATCTCCCTTTATCTTAGGAAAGTTGAGTCCTTTAATAAAGATATCAAGATACATCCAGGAAGAATCAAAATAAGCTTCCTCACCCACACTGAGAATTTATAACCACTCTCCCATTTTTTCTCCTGCCAGTGTTTCTGTGAATTTGTGTTTGTCCTGATAGTATATAAATCTTATACTTGGATCCTTTTTGACGAGGTTCTTTTCTTTTTTTGCTTTTATATATATATATTTTTTTTCTCTTGTCATATACTTTTATCAGTCTTTTTGTTTGTCTGATTTTGTTTCTATACTTCATAAATCTTAGGGGCCCATTAGGGCTGAACCTTCCCTTTTATCTTCCCTTTTTTTCATGTCTCTCTCTCTCTCTTTTTTTTCTTTTCTTTTCTTTATCCTTTCGTTTGGGTGGGGACTCCTGATTGCCCAGAAGTGTTCCAGGGTGAATTTGACTGCACCAAGGTCAATACATCCAGGTACATCCGTTCAGCCATCTCTTACCAAAATGACTAGGAGGAGGAATGCCCAACAGAAGAAAAATTCACAGGATGGGCCTTCTGCAACAGAGCTAATGGCTATGGACATAGACAATTTGTTGGAAAGGGAATTCAGGCTAACAATTATCCAGGCAATAGCTAGGTTGGAAAAAGCCATGAATGACCAAACGGAATTGATTAGGGCAGAACTGAAAGCCACCAGGGATGATGTTCACAATGCTCTCAATGAGTTCCAATCTAATCTAAATTCTCTAAAAGCTAGGGTAAATGAGACAGAAGATAGAATTAGTGATCTGGAGGACAAACAGATAGAGAGAAAGGATCAGGAGGAAGCCTGGAACAAACAGCTTAGAAGCCACGAAAACAGAATCAGGGAAATAAATGATGCCACAAAACGTTCCAAAGTGAGAATTATTGGAATCCCTGAAGGGGGAGAAAGAAAAAAGTCTAGAAGATATAGTGGAACAAGCTCTCCATGAAAATTTTCCCAGTCTCGTGAAAGGAACCAGTGTTCATGTCCTAGAGACAGAACAGTCTCTCCCCAAGATTATAGATTCTCGAAAGACCTGGAGCCATCTAATAGCAAGAATGAAGAATTATAATTGTAGACAGGCCCACTTGAAGGAAGCTAGGACAAAGAAGCGCCTTCATACGGAGGAAAGCCCATCAGAATAACATCAGATATGTCCACAGCAACCTGGCAAGGCACAAAGGGCTGGCAAGATATATTCAGGGCACTAAATGAGAAGAACATGCAGCCAAGAATACTTTATCCAGCAAGACTGACATTCAAAATGGATGGAGAGATAAAGAGTTTCCAAGACCAGCAAGGCTTAAAAGAGTATGCGACCACCAAGCCAACACTGGAGGAAATATTAGGAATCCATCAGAATCCTAGAGGAGAACATAGGCAGTAACCTCTTTGATATCAGCCACAGCAACTTCCCTCAAGATATGTCTCCAAAGGCAAAGGAAACAAAAGCAAAAATTAACTTTTGGGACTTCATCAAGATCAAAAGCTTCTGCACAGCAAAGGAAACAATCAACAAAATAAAGAGGCAAAGGCAACCCATGGAATGGGAGAAGATATTGGCAAATGACAGTACAGAAAAAAGGTTGGTATCCAGGGACTATAAAGAACTTCTCAAACTCAACACACACAAAACAGATAATCATATCAAAAAATGGGCAGAAGATATGAACCGACACTTCTCCAATGAAGACATACAAATGGCTATCAGACACATGAAAAAATGTTCATCATCACTAGCCATTAGGGAGATTCAAATCAAAACCACATTGAGATACCACCTCACACCAGTTAGGATGGCCAAAATTAGCAAAACAATAAACAGCAAGTGTTGGAGAGGATGTGGAGAAAGGGGAACCCTCTTACACTGTTGCTGGGAATGCAAGATGGTGCAGTCACTTTGGAGAACAGTGTGGAGATTCCTTAGGAAATTAAAAATAGAGCTTCCCTATGACCCTGCAATTGCACTACTGGGTATTTACCCCAAAGATACAGATGTGGTGAAAAGAAGGGCCATCTGTACCCCAATGTTTATAGTAGCAATGGCCATGGTCGCCAAACTGTGGAAAGAACCAAGATGCCCTGCCACAGACGAATGGATAAGGAAGATGTGGTCCATATACACTATGGAGTATTATGCCTCCATCAGAAAGGATGAATTCCCAAATTTTGTATCAACATGGACGAAACTGGAAGAGATTATGCTGAGTGAAATAAGTCAAGCAGAGAGAGTCAATTGTCATATGGTTTCACTTATTTGTGGAGCATAAGAAATAACTTGGAGGACATGGGAGATGGAGAGAAGGGATTTGAGGGAAATTGGAAGGGGAGGTGAACCATGAGAGACTATGGACTCTGAAAAACAACCTGAGGGTTTTGAAGGGGCAGTGAGTGGGAGGTTAGGGGAGCCAGGTCGTGGGTATTAAGGAGGGCACGTATTGCATGGAGCACTGGTTGTGGTGCAAAAACAATGAATACTGTAATGCTGAAAATAAATAAGTAAATAAATAAAACTTAAATGGAAAAAAACCTATCAAATATAGCAAAGGCGGTCCTAATGGGGAAATATATAACCATCCAAGCCGCCCTAAAAAAACCTGAAATATCCAGAACACACCAGCTGTCTTTACATCTTAAAAACAGAAGAATCAAAAACAAATTAAACCAGCCCCACATAGAAGAGGGGAAATAATCAAGAATAGAGCAGAGATCAATGAGATAGAAACCAGAGATACAGTAGAATGCATCAATGAAACTAGAGGTTGGTTTTTTGAAAGAATCAGTAAGATCGATAAACCATAGGCCAAACTAATCCAAAAGAAAAGAGAGAGGACCTAAATTAATAAAATTATGAAAAGGGAGAGATCACAACTAACACCAAGGAAATAGAAACAATCATCAGAAATTATTGTCCACAGTTATATGTCAATAAGTTAAGCAACCAAGATGAAATGGATGCATTCCTGGAAAACTATAAACTTCCAAAATTGGACCAGGAAGAAGTTGACAACCTGAATAGACCGATATCTAGTAAGGAGATTGAAGAAGTGTTCAAAAATCTCCCAAAAAACATGATCCCAGGACCTGATAAATTCCCTGGAGAATTCTACCAAACATTCCAAGAAGATATAATAGCGATTCTCCTGAAGCTATTTCAAAAAACTGAAGCAGAAGGAAAACATCTGGACTCTTTTTATGAAGCCAGCATTACCCCGATGCCCAAACCAGGCAAAGACCACACCAAAAAGGAGAATTTCAGACCAAAATCACTGATGAATATGGATTCTCAACAAGATCCTAGCAAATAGGGTCCAACAGCACATTAAAAATATTATCCACCATGACCAGGAAGGATTCATCCCGTGTTTGCAAGTTTGGTTCAACATTGTGATAGAACAAATCAATAAGAGAAGAGAGAAGAACCACATGGTCCTCTCAACTGATGCATAAAAAGCACTGTCAAAATACAGCATCCATTCCTGGTTAAATCTCTTCAGAGTATAGCGATAGAGGGAACATTCCTCAACTTCATAAAAGCCAGCTATGAAAAAAACCACAGTGAATATCATCCTCAATGGGGAAAAGCTCACAGCCTTCCCTTTAGACCAGGAACACGACAAGTATGCCCACTCTCACCACTCTTGTTCAACATAGTATTAGAAGTCCTAGCAACAGCAATCAGACAACAAAGAGAAATAAAAGGTATCCAAATTGGCAAGGAAGAAGTCAAACTCTCTCTCTTAGCAGATGACATGATACTTTATATGGAAAACCCAAAAGACTCCACCCCCAAACTACTAGAACTCATACAGCAATTCAGGAATGTGGCAGGATACAAAGTTAATTTACAGATTCAGTTGCTTTCTTATACACTAACAATGAAAATAAAGAAAGGGAAATCAGAGAATCAATTTCATTTACTATAGCACCAAGTATCAGAAGAGACCTGGGGATAAACCTAACCAAAGAGGTAAAGGATCTGTACTCGAGGAACTATAGGACACTCATGAAAGAAATTGAAGAAGACCCAAAAAGATGGAAGACCATTCCATGCTCATGGATTGGAAGAATAAATATTGTTAAAATGTCTATACTGCCTAGAGCAATCTATACTTTTAATGCCATTCCAATCAAAATTCCACTGGCATTTTTCAAAGAGTTGGAGTAAACAATCTTAAAATTTGTATGGAATCAGAAGAGACCCCAGATTTCTAAGGAAATGTTGAAAAAAAAAAAAACAAAAGTGGGGTCATCACGTTGCCTGATTTCAAGCTTTACTACAAAGCTGTGATCATCAAGACAGCATGGTACTGGCATAAAAACAGACACATAGACCAGTGGAACAGATTAGAGAGCCCAGATATGGACCCTCAACTCTATGCTCAAATGATCTTCGACAAAGCAGGAAAAAATATACAGTGGAAAAAAGATAGTATCTTTAATAAATGGTGCTGGGAAAATTGGACAGCTATATGTAGAAGAATGAACTGGACCATTCTCTTACACCATACACACAGATAAACTTGAAATGGATAAAAGACCTCAATGTGAGACAGGAATCCATCAGAATCATAGAGGAGAACATAGGCCGTAACCTCTTCAATATCGGCCACAGCAACTTTCAAGATATGTGTCCAAAAGCAAAGGAAACAAAAGCGAAAATGAATTTTTGGGACTTCATCAAGATCAAAAGCTTCTGCACAGCAAAGGAAACAGTCAACAAAACAAAGAGGCAATGCAAGGAATGGTAGAAGATATTCGCAAATGACAGTACAGAGAAAAGGCTGATATAGAG
Organism: Mellivora capensis; assembly: GCA_004024625.1. Lineage (NCBI taxonomy): Eukaryota > Metazoa > Chordata > Mammalia > Carnivora > Mustelidae > Mellivora > Mellivora capensis. Next base: position 18,923 of record PISX010025289.1, read on the forward strand.
GGTCTATAAAGAACTCCTCAAACTCAACACACACAAAACAGATAATCATGTCAAAAAATGGGCAGAAGACATGAAGAGACACTTCTCCAATGAAGACATACAAATGGCTATCAGACACATGAAAAAATTTTCATCATCACTAGCCTTCAGGGAGATTCACATCAAAACTACATTGAGATACCACCTTACACCAGTTAGAATGGCCAAAATTAACAAGACAGTAAACAGCAAGTGTGCGAGAGGATGTGGAGAAAGGGGAACCCCTTTACACTGTCAGTGGGAATGCAAGTTGATGCAGCCACTTTGGAGAACAGTGTGGAGATTCCTTAAGTAATTAAAAATAGAGCTTCCCTATGACCCTGCAATTGCACTACTGGGTATTTACCTCAAAGATACAGATGTAGTGGAAAGAAAGGCCACCTGTACCCCAATTTTATAGCAGCAATGGCCACAGTCGCCAGACTGTGGAAAGAACCAAGATGCCCTTCAACGGACGAATGGATTAGGAATATGTGGTCCATATACACTGTGGAGTATTATGCCTCCATCAGAAAGAATGAATACCCAATTTTTGTATCAACATGGACGGGACTGAAAGAGATTATGTTGTGTGAAATAAGTCAAAGAGAGAGAGTCAATTATCATATGGTTTCACTTATTTTTGGAGTATAAACAATAACATGGAGGACATGGGGAGATGGAGATGAGAAGGAAGTTGGGAGAAATTGGAGTGGGAGATGAACCATGAGAGACTATGGACTCTGAAAAAACAATCTGAGGGTTTTGAAGGGGGAGGGTGTGGGAGGTTGGTTGAGCCTGGTGATAGGTATTATGGAGGGCATGTATTGCATGGAACACTGGGTGTGGTACATAAACACTGAAAAGAAATTTTCATTGTCATTTTAAAAATTAAGAGACTCTTTGTTAGCCTCTCTTGCCTATTGTACATAGTTGACCTATTATGAGTAAGTAGCCTCACTTCTGTTTGCTACTTTGGGAGCTATAACTGTGATTAATATCTTAGTTGGGCACAGCCAAGTGCATGAATCAAATTGTTTCTGTTCACACCTTAGTTACTTCTAAGGCTGAATATGCAATTTGGGATAGAGAACTTCTGAAGGCAGTGATTCCCCCCCCCCCCAGAATCCCCATAGGAATGTAAAGGATTTTAAAATGGAATAAAAAGATTAACAGTGTGCACATCACCTAGTGGGAGCTGAATTTTGATTTCGCTAATTTCCTCCAGGGTACATCAATCAAAGCCTCAGTCAACAGATGTGAGGCTATTTCAAACTTGGAAATATACACATATATCCTGAAATTGGAAATATATTGCCCTACCAAAAGTAGACACTTTTGACAAAAGACAGAGAAGTAGAAATTGTTATGAACCTTACGATTACCCCTCTGATCAGGAAGGTTAATACTTCTATTTTGAAGATGTTTGTTGATTTATATTTCTGGTGATTTCAGGCAGTTTGGGGCAGGTTAGGCCACATGAGCTTTGGAAGCACACAGAATTGCATTGTCACTCTCAGAGTTCAGCCCTTTGGGAAAAAAAATAAGTTTGTAAAACAGGCACGTCAAATGCAATTATGGAGGCTGAAGCATTCATGTAGTACCTGACAAAACCAAGGGAAGTTATGCAAACATCTAGACAAAACCCCAATCTTCAAATTGGCTCACCTATGTCTGGAAGGCTTTTTTCTCTTCATTTTCCTACTGGAATCTGAACAACTTTTTGAGTAACCCTCATCACAAGGGCCCTGTATCCTTTGAACTAAAAGCTAAGGACTGGAGGATGAGAAGAGGGATCCCACATGGCTACTACGTAAGGCCTTGTCTCCTGTTAGAGTTTGAATGCTTTATTTCTGCTTGACAAGGAGCACTATGTCTCTGCAAAACAGATGGAAAGCTTATCCTGCAGGCAATTGCTGAAGAGGATTTGGAAAGAAAAGGTAGTACCAAAGATCAACAGAAAGACCGCAGGGTGTAAACATTTTAGCTCATTTGACACCTACAAAGTTAGGAATAAGATAGATGATCAGTTATACTCTCAGCTATCTCCGTTTCCTTCTAGGAAATACAGTATCCTAGCTTTCCCGAAAATCAAGCGCTACTGGGCTTGCCAGGTGATTTCTAGAAAAATGGAGTTCATGCAGTATAGCCAACAATTTCTCCATTAGTGACACAGCCATAAGATACCCTGACAGCAGAGGTGATACTTCTCAGACCTTCAAAGGTAAACAAAATGCCCATGCCACAAAGATGGATTCACATAACTATCTGACCTGGCACCAGTAGTATATGGTAATCACAAAAGTCATATGAACTTCTATGTTTATTGATGTTTTATTTACAATAGCCAAGACATGAAAACAACCAAAGTGTCCATCAATAGATGAATAGATACGACATCACTCATCATCAGGGAATTTCAAATCAATATTACAGAGAGATATCACCTCATACTTGTCATAATGGCTAAAATTTAAAAAAAGACATGAAAAGCAACAAGTTTTGGTGAAAATGTAGACAAAAAGGAGCCCTCACACACTGTTGGTGGGAATGCAAACTGGTGCATGTACTGTGGAAAACAGTATGGAGGTTACCTTAAAAAAGTTAAAACTAGAACTATCTTAAGACTCAGCAATTGCACTACTAGGTTTTTATCCAAAGGATACAAAATAGTAATTGGGTAATGGGCATTGAGGAGGGCACTTGATGTAATGAACACTGGGTGTTATATGCAACTGATGAATCATTAAATTCTACCCCAAAACAGATACTACAATATATGTGAACTAACTTGAATTTAAAGAAAAACTGGAAAGAAAACAAATAAAAATAAAATAAAACCAAAGTGTCTTCATTCTCATTGATTTCCATGAATTGTTTAAGTTCTTCTTTGATCTTCTGGTTGATCCAAGCATTCTTAAGCAAGGTGGACTTTAGCTTCTAGGTGTTTGAGTTCCTTCCAAACTTTTCCTTGTGGTTGAGCTCCAGTTTCAAAGCATTGTGATCTGAGAATATGCAGGGAATAATATCAGTCTTTTGGTAATGGTTGAGTCCTGATTTGTGACCCAGTATGTGGTTTATTCCAGAGAAGGTTCCATGTGCACTTGAGAAGAATGAGTATTCTGTTGTTTTAGGGTGGAATGTTCTGTATATATCTATGAGGTCCATCTGGTCCAATGTGTCATTCAATGCTTTTGTTTCTTTATTGATTTTCTGCATGGATGATCTGTCTATTACTGAGAGAGGCGTGTTAAGATCTCCTACTGTCAATGTATTTGTATCAATATGACTCTTTATCTTGATTAATAGTTTTCTTATGTAATTGGCTGCTCCCATATTGGGGGCATAGATATTTACAATTGTTAGATCATCTTGGTGGATAGTCCCTTTAAGAATGATGTAGTGTCCTTCTGTATCTCTGACTACAGTCTTTAGTTTAAAATCTAATTTATCTAATATGAGAATCACTACCCCGGCCTTCTTTTGAGGCCCATTGGCATGAAAGATGCTTCTCCATCCCTTCACTTTCAGTCTGGGTGTAACCTTAGGTTCAAAATGGGTCTCTTGTAGACAAAATATGGATGGGTCCTGTCATTTTATCCAATCTGCAACCCTGTGTCATTTTATGGGCGCATTTAGGCCATTCACATTGAGAGTGATTATTGATAGATACATTTTTATTGACGTCGTGTTACTTTTGAAGTTTTCCTTTCTATAGATTGTCTCCATATATTTCTGTTCAGTGATATTCTTAGGATTTTTCCTCTTTTATAGAACACCCCTTAATATTTCCTGCAGTGTCGGCTTGGTGGTCGCATACTCTTTTAAGCCTTGATGGTCTTGGAAACTCTTTATCTCTCCATCCATTTTGAATGTCAGTCTTGCTGGATAAAGTATTCTTGGCTACATGTTCTTCTCATTTAGTGCCCTGAATATGTCTTGCCAGCCCTTTCTGACTTGCCAGGTTTCTGTGGACAGGTCTGATGTTATTCTGATGGGCTTTCCTCTGCATGTAAGGAGCTTCTTTGTCCTAGCTTCCTTCAAGAGGCCCTGCCTACAATTATAATTCTTCATTCTTGCTATTAGGTGTCTCAAGGTCTTTTGAGGGTTCCATTTTATCCACATTCTTGTCAATGCGTGTTGTTTCCTGTCTTGTTAATTTTGGCCATTCTAACTGGTATAAGGTGGTATATCATTTTGGTTTTTATTTGTGTGATGAACATTTTTTTCATGTGTCTGTTAGCCATTTCTATGTCTTCTTTGGAGAAGTGTCTGTTCATGTCTTCTGGCCATTTCTTGACTGGATAAGTTGTTCTTTGGGTGTTGAGTTTGAGAAGTTCTTTGTAGATCTAGGATACCAACCTTTCATCTGTGATGTCATTTGGAAATATCTTATCCCATTCCGTGGGTGGCCTCTTATTTTTGTTGACTGTTTCCTTTGGTGTTCAAAGTCCCAAACATTCATTTTTGCTTTTGTTTCCCTTGCCTTAAGAGACATGTCTTGAAAGAAGTTGCTATGGCCAATGTTGAAGAGGCTATGTCCTCCAGGATTTTGATGAATTCCTGTCTCATATTGAGGTATTTCATCCAGTTTGAGTCTATTTTTGCATATAGTGTAAGGGAATGGTCAAGTTTCATTTTTCTGTATATAGCTGTCCAATTTTCCCAGAGCCATTTATTGAACAGACTGTCTTTTTTTTTTCCATTGCATATTCTTTCCTGATTTTCCAAGATTAGTTAGCCATAGAGTTGAGGGTCCATTTCCAGGGTCTCTAGTCTGTTACATTGATCTATATGCCCGTTTTTATGCCAATAAGATGCTGTCTTGGTGATCACAGCTTTGTAATATAGCTTGAAGTCAGGCATTTTGATGCCCCCAGCTTCGGTTTTCTTTTTCAACAACAACCCCCTGGAGATTTGGGGTCTTTTCTGGTTCCATACAACTTTTAGGATTGTTTGTCCTACTCTGTGAAAAATGTCAATGATATTTTGATAGAGATGGCATTAAAAGTGTAGATTGCTCTGGGAAACATAGATGTTTTCATAATGTTTATTCTTCTAATCCATGGGCTTGGAATGTTTTTCCATCTCTTTGTGTCTTCCTCTATTTCTTTCACAAATGTTCTGTAGTTTCTAGAGTATAGACCCATTACCTCTTTGGCTAGGTTTATTCCTAGGTATCTTATAGTTTTTGGTGCTGTTGTAAATGGAACAAATTCCTTAATTTCTCTTTCTTCAGTCACATTGTTAGTGTATAGAAAAGCAACCAATTTCTGTGCATTGATTTTATATCCTGCCATATTGCTGAATTGCTGTATGAGTTCTAATAACTTGGGTGGAGTCTTTGGGTTTTCAACATAAAGTAACATGTCATCTGTGAAGAGAGAGAGTTTGATTACTTCTTTGCTAATTTGAATGCCTTTTATTTCTTTTTGTTTGATTGCTGAGGCTAGGACTATGTTGAACAAGCATAGTTAGAGTGGGCATCCCTGTCGTGCACCTGACCTTAAAATAAAAGCCCTCAGCTTTTCCCCATTGACAATTATATTTGCTGTGATTTTTCATAGATGGTTTTTATGAGACTGAGAAACATTCCCTCTATTCCTACTCTCTCAAGAGTTTTAATCAGGAAAGGATGCTGTATTTTTTCAAATGCTTTTTCTGCCTCACTTGACAGAATCATATGGTTCTTGTCTGTTCTCTGTCAATGTGATCTATCACATTGTTTGATTTGTGAATGTTGAACCAACCTTGCAACCCAGAATCAATCCCACTTGATCATGGTGAATAATCCTTTTAATGTACTGTTGGATTCTATTGTTTAGGTTCTTTTTGAGTATTGTGGCATCTATGTTCATCAGGGACATTGGTCTATAATTCTCCTTTTTGATGGGATTTTTGCCTGGTTTTGTGATCAGTGTAGTGTTGGCCTCATATGAGTTTGGAAGTTTTATTTCTATTTCTATTTTTTGTAACAGCTTCAGAAGAATAGGTCTTAAGTGGTACACCCACTTTAGAAAACAGTATGGAGGTTCCTCAAAAAGTCAAAAATAAAGCTACCCTACAACCCAGCAATTGCACTACTAGGTATTTAACTCAATGACACAGATGTAGTGAATAGAAGGGACACATGCACCCCAATGTTCATAGCAGCAATGTCCACAATAGCCAAACTGTGGAAGGAACCAAAGTGCCCTTCAACAGATGAATAGACAGAGAAGATGTGGTTTATATAACAATGGAAAATTCCTCAGCCATCAGAAAGGATGAATACCCATTCACATTGACATGGATGGAACTGGAGGGGATTATGCTAAGTGAAATAAGTGAAGTAGAGAAAGACAATTATCATATGGTTTCAGTCATATGTGGAACATAAGGAATAGCATGGAAGACAATAGGGGAAGGAAACAAAAACTGAAGGTGGAGTGGAAATTAGAGAGGGAGATGAACCATGACAGGCTATGGACTATGGGAAACAAACTGAGGGTTTCAGAGGAGTGGGGGTGAGGGAATGGAGTAGTCAGGTGATGGGTATTGAGGAGAGCACTGTTGTAATGAGCACTGGGTGTTATGCACAACTGATGAATCATTGAACACTACAACAAAACTAATGATGTTCTGTATAGCACTTCATTTAAAAACCTAATAAACATAATAAAAGTAATATAATAAATAATAAATTGAACATAATATATAAACACATACTTTTAAAAACATAATAAAGCATAATAAAGACTAAGATAATTTAAAAAATGTTTTGACTATGTAGCTATAGAGACAACATAGTTCAACAAAATAAAGCCCATGTATGGCAAGTCCACTGTTAACATCATACTCAATAGTAAAAAGCTGAAAGATCTTCCTCTAAGATCAGGAACTAGATTTGGAGCCCAATTTCACCACTTTTATTCAACACAACACTACTGGAAGTGCTGGCTGAAGCAATTGTGCAAGAAAACGACATGAAAGACATCCAAATTAGAAAGGAAGAAATAAAATATGGTATTTGCATACACATTTGATGACATATTATACAGAAAAACCCTGAAGACTCTACCAAAGAAAAATGAACTATTAGAACTAATCAATGAATTCAGTAATGCTGTAGGATACAAAATTAATACACAATTTTTCTTTTTCTGGTGAGGACTTTTAAGATCTAGCAACTTTTGAATACACAAGACAGTATTGTTAACTATAATCATCATGCTGCATATGACAACTATAGAAATTATTTATCTTATAACTGGAAGTTTGTACTTTTAACCACACATTCATTTTACCTACCCCCTTAATCTCCCCAACTCTGGCAACCACCAATACTTTCTCAGTATCTATGAGGCTATTTCATTTCTTCTTCCTGTTCCTCTTTTTCCTCTCCCCACCTTCTCCTTGTACTGATTCCACATGTAAGTGAAGTCATGCAGTATTTATCTTCATCTGATTTGTTTCACCTAGCATTAATGCCCTCAAGTTCCATCCATGTTGTTGCCAGTGGAAAGATTTCCTTATTTTTTATGAGGTGAATAGTCCATTATATCTACATGTCACATTTATTTCATTCATTCAACTGTCAGTGGACATGGAGGTTTTTCCCATGTTTTGGCTATTATATATAATGCTGCAGTGTACATGAGGGTGCAGGTATCTTTTTGATATAGTAAATTTTTGCCTTCAGGTAAATATCCACAGGAAAAATTCCTTGATCATGTGGTAATTCATCACACATACACCCGGCATCTGCATTTTATTTTATTTTTTATCAATGTACAGAAATCAGTGGCTTTCTTATACACTAAAAATGAAAATACAGAAAGGGAAATCAGAGAACCGATTCCATTTACTATAACAACAAGAACCATAAGATACCTGGGAATAAACCTAACCAAAGAGGTAAAGGATCTGTACTCGAGGAACTACAGAACACTCATGAAAGAAATTGAAGAAGACACAAAAAGATGAAAGACCATTCCATGCTCTTGGATCGGAAGAATAAACATTGTAACTTTTGGGACTTCATCAAGATCAAAAGCTTCTGCACAGCAAGGGAAACAGTCAACAAAACAAAGAGGCAAACCACGGAATGGGAGAAGATATTTGCAAATGACAGTACAAAAAAAAGGTTGATATCCAGGATCTATAAAGAACTTCTCAAATTCAACACACACAAAACAGATAATCATATCAAAAAATGGGCAGAAGACATGAACAGACACTTCTCCAATGAAGACATACAAATGGCTATCAGACACATGAAAAAATGTTCATCATCACTAGCCATCAGGGAGATTCAAATGAAAACCACATTGAGATACCACCTCACACCAGTTAGAATGGCCAAAATTAGCAAGACAGGAAACAACGTGTGTTGGAGAGGATGTGGAGAAAGGGGAACCCTCTTAC
>PISX010025290.1:0-26373 GCA_004024625.1 Mellivora capensis
AACATTTTTTCATGTGTCTGATAGCCATTTGTATGTCTTCATTGGAGAAATGTCTGTTCATATCTTCTGCCCATTTTTTGATATGATTATCTGTTTTGCATGTGTTGAGTTTGAGAAGTTCTTTATAGATCTTGGATATCAACCTTTTGTCTGTTTTTATTTATTTTTGTTGACTGATTGTTGTGGCTAGAACTTCCACTACTATGTTGAATAAAAGCGATGAGGGTGGACATCCATGTCTTGTTTCTGATCTTAGGGGGAAAGCTCTCAATTTTTCACCATCGAGTATGATGTTAGCTGTGGGTTTTTCATATGTGGCCTTTATTATATTGAGGTCTGTTCTCTCTAAACCTACTTTGTTGAGCGTTTTTATCATGAATGGATGTTGCCCTTTGTCAAATGTTTTTTTCTGCATCTATTGAAATGATCATATTTTTTTTAACCTCTTATTGATGTAATGTATCATGTTGATTTATTTTTGACTATTGAACCACACTTGCATCCCAGGAATAAATCCCACTTGATTGTGGTAAATGATTTTTTTAACGTGTTGTTGGATTTGGTTTGCTAAAATTTTGTTGAGGACTTTTGCATCTATGTTCATCAGAGATATTGGCCCAGAGTTCTCTTTTTTTGCAGTGTATTTATCTGGTTTTGGTATCAGGGTAATATGGGCCTCCTAGAATGAATCTGGAAGTTTTCCTTCCTCTTCTATTTTTTGGAAGAGTTTAAGAAGAATAAGTATTAACTCTTCTTTAAATGTTTGGCAGAATTCACCTGTGAAGCCATCTGGTCCTGAACTTGTTTGTTGGGAGTTTTTCATCATTGATTCAATTTCCAATAATCAGCTTGTTCATATTTTCTATTTCTTCCTGATTTAGTTTTTGGAGGTTATATGTTTCTAGGAATTTATCTGTTTCTTCTAGTTTGTCCATTTTGTTGGCCTCTAGTTTTTCACAATATTCTCTTACAATTTTTATATTTCTGTGGTGTCGGTTGTTGTTTCTCCTCTTTTATGATTTTGTTTATTTGAATCCTCTCTTTTCTTGATGAGTCTGGCTAAAGGTTTATCAATTTTGATGATCTTTTCAAAGAACCAGCTCCTGGTTTCATCAATCTGTTCTATTGCTTTTAAAATCTCATTATCATTTATTTTTACTCTGATCTTTATTATTTCCTTCCTTCTATTGATTAGAATTTTGTTTGTTCTTTTTCTAGCTCCTTTAGGTGTAACGTTAGGTTGCTTATTTGAGATTTTTCTTGCTTCTTGAGTTGACCAGTGTTGCTATGAACTTCTTTCTTAGAAATGCTTTTGCATCCCAAAGATTTTGGACCCTTGTGTTTTCATTTTCATTTGTCTCCGTGTATTTTTGAATTTACTCTTTGATTTCTTGGTTGATCCATTCATTGCTTAATAGCATGTTATTTAACCTCCATGTATTTGTGCTCTTTCCAGATTTTTTCTTGTGATTGATTTCTAGTTTCATAGTGTTGTGGTCAGAAAAAAAATGCATGGTATGATTTCAGTCTTTTTGAATTTGTTGAGACTTGTTTTGTGGCGTAATATGCAATCTATACTGGAGAATGTTCCATGTGCACTTTAAAAGAATGTGTATTCTGCTGTTTTAGGATGGAATGTTCTGACTCTATCTGTTAAAATCCATCCGATCCAATGTGACATTCAAAGACACTGTTTCCTTGTTGATTTTCTCTTTGGATGATCTCTCCATTGATGTTAAGTGGGGTGTTAACGTGCCCTACTCTTATTGTATTACAATCAATTATTTCCTTTATGTTTGTTACTAACTGTTTTAAGTATTTGGGTGCTCCAATTTGGATGCATAAATATTTACAATTGTTACACCTTCTTGCTGGATTCTTCCCTTTATTATTACATAGTGTTCTTTTTTTGTCTCTTGTTATCATCTTTGTTTTAAAGTTTATTTTGTCTGATATAAGTGTTGCTACTCCAGCTCTCTTTTTACATCCATTTGCATGATAAATGCTTCTCCATCCCTTCACTTTCAATCTGTAAATGTGTTTAGTTCTGAGGTGAGTCTCTTGTAGGCAGCATATGGATGTGTCTTCTCCTCCCCCTCCCCCCTCCCCTACCTCCTCCCTCCTCCTCCTCTTCTTCCTCCTCCTCTTCTTCTTGCTCTTCTTCTTCTCCATTCTGCCACCCTATGTCTTTTGATTGGAGCATTTAGTCCATTTACATTCAAAGTAATTATTGATAGGTAAGTATTTATTGCCATTTTGTTCTTTGTTTTATGGTTGTTTTTGTAGTTCTTCTCTGTTATTTTCTTCTCTTGTTCTCTTCTCTCATGATTAGTTGGTTTTCTTTAGTGATATATTTGGAATCCTTCCTCTTTAAATTTTGCATGTCTATTACTAGGTTTTGATTTGTGGTGACCATTCAGTTTGTATATAACATCTGTATATAGCATTCTGTATTGATTTGATGGTCACTTAAATTTGAACCCTTCTTTACTCTACTTGCCCCCATATTTTAAGTATATGGTGTTATATGTTATATCCTTTCATTTTGTGAGTCCTTTGGCTGATTATGCAGACATTCTTATTTTTACTGCTTTTGTGCTTCCTACATTAATTTCTCTTGCTTATGGTCCTTCCTTTTCATGAGAGTCTCCTTTAATATTTTTTGTAGGGCTGGTTTAGTGGTCATGAACTTCTTATCTTTTGTTTGTATCAGAAGGTCTTTATCTCTTCTATTCTGCATGATAGCCTTGCTGGATAGAGTATTCTTGCCTGCAGATTTTTTTTTTTCTTTCAGAACTTTAAAAAAAATTAACATATAATGTATTGTTTCAGGGCCCTTTCAGCACTTTGAATACATCATGCCACTCTTTTCTGGCCTGCAAAGTTTCTCTTGAAAAATCAGCTGATAGCCTTATGAAGTTTCCCTTGTATATAAGCAGTTTCTTTTCCCCTGCTGCTTTTAAAATTCTCTCTTTATCACTGTTTTTGGCCATTTTAATTACTATGTGCCATGGTGATTTTGTTGGGGCTCTCTGTCCCCCTGGATCTGGATTTCTGTTTGCTTCTTTAGATTTGGGAAATTTTCAGCTTTATTTCTTCAAATAAAATTTCTGCCCCCCTTTCTTTCTCTTCTTCTTCTGGATCCCTATAATGTGAATGTTATTATGCTTGCTGGTGTTGCTGAGTTCTCTAAGTCTGTTCTCATTTTGCATACTGTTTTCCCCTTCAACCTGCTTAGCTTGATTGCTTTCCTTTACTATGTCCTCTAGGTCACTGATTCGTTCTTCTACTTCCTCTAGTTTGCTATTTACTCCATCTAGTGTATTTTAAATTTCATTTATTATGTTCTCATCTCTGATTAGTTCTTTTTTTTTTTTGTCTCATCATTAAGGGTCTCATTGATGTCCTCCATTCTTTCCTCAGCGAGTATCTTTATGATCATTTCTTTTAAATTCTCTATCAGGCACATTATTTATCTCCATTTCACTTATATCTCTTGCTGTGATCTGTCCTGTTCTTTCATTCGGGACATATTCCTCTGTCTCCTTATTTGTCTAAGTCTCTGCATCTGTTTCTCTGTGTCAGGAAAGTCAGCTCTGTCTCCTGCACTGGAAAGTAATGGCCTTATGAAGAAGAGGTTCTGCAGAGCTCTGCAGTGCTCCCCAGAAGCCGGTGCTCCAGGGCTGTCTTCTATGTGTGTTGTGCACACTCAGCTGTGGGGACTGAGCTGCCTTTTCCTTCAGTCCAGTCGACTGTGATGACTTTCTTTGCCTCTGGTGGGCAGGGTTTGCTCTTGGTATTAACAGTGGGCCAGTCTTCGACGCCTAGGGTTTGAGTTGAGTCAGGCCAGGCATTTGCCAGAGATGCAGTAGCACAGAACCGCAGGCTGCTCTCCCTGTGTTGTCTTCTGAGAAGCTTTTGTTGGTGGGCAGGGCCTGCAGTCAGGCCGGAGATCTCTTCCCGGAGCCCACCACTGGGGCTGCAGTCTGACTGCTGTGTGTGGTTGTCTCCCCCGGGGCAGGAGTCACTTTGGAGTGGTGGTCCTCCCCACTGGGGCTGCTTGAACCCTGCCAAGCCTGTGGCCCTGCCCTGAATGGGCTCTGAAAAGGGGCCCTGCAGTGCTGGGATGGAGGCAGGTTGGTCTGGAGGGGGTGGAGCAGTGGCAAAGCAGAATTAGCAAGTTCCACAGAGAGTGTCAGCAATGGGCTGGTTCCTGCAGGTGGCTGTGTGTTTATGCTAGGAGGGAGCATGGGAGGGAAATGATGACTGCCAGCTCCTTTCTTCCTGGAGGAGGCCCCCAGTGATCTCTGTCCCTCCAGGACTTGCTCTGAGATGAGTAAATAACTCTCCCTCCTGTATACCCCAGGCAGTTTCCATGGGGCTGTTTGCCTGGGGCTCTCAGTGTCCTCTCTCCGCTCTGCTCTCCTAGAGCCAAGCCCACTGATTTTTAAAATTTCAGGTTTTAAGCCCTCCTGGTTGTGAGAACTCATGAAATTCAACCCCTCTGGTTTTTCAAAGCCAAGTAGTATGGGGATTCATCCTCCCCGTGTGGGTTCCCTGGTGTGGGGGTCTGTTTCTCTTCTGTCTCCATGCAAACAGCTCCCTCCTGATGTGGACCAGCCTGTGGGTCTGCTGGTTCCTGACCGCATCTTCGCCCTTTCTACCCTCTTCCGTGTGGCCTCTTCTCTACATTTAGTTGTGGAGTTTGTTCTATTGGCCTCCGGATCCTTTTCTGGGTTATTTATACTGATGCGAGTGTTATCTAGTCACATCCATGGGACGAAGTGAGCTTAGGGTCTTCCTACTACTCCACCATCTTCCCCAAAAGTCTCTAGCAGTCTTTTAAAATTAAGTTTCCATCTTACAAAAAAGGTTTTGTTTTTAAGGGTTTGACAAGGCAGAATTACTTACAAAACAGTCTCTGTGTGTTGGCACAGCCTAAGTAAAGCCCCTCACAGACACTTTCCAAGTCAAAGATTGCTTGACTATGTCCCTACATCGGGCAACTGCCTCAGATATTCTTTATTTTTGGAATTTGTTATTTAAATGTTTAAAAACAGTCAAGTATAATATTCCACAAAGTATAGAAACTGGAAAAGGTAAAAGTGAACCAAGCTATTGAAAAACAAGAAAACTGTAATCTAAGAATTGTACAAGATAAGAATATACAAGGCATGATTATAGCAAGCTTGCCTCAGGAAAATACTGACTTGCATTCACTACAAGACTCTTTACTTCTCATGATAACTGTGTGATAGGAAAGCACCAACATCACCAGGATAGGACCCTCTAGACAACAATGAAGTTTTCACTGTGCCAGTGGTAGACACCAAAGAAGAATAGCAATGATGTAATCCCAGAGGGAGGCAAAGGGAGAAAGACGTTGGCAAACCACCTTGAGTGTGCAAGAAAGTCTGCGAGCACAGCCAGGTAAGTGTGGAATAAGGAAACATCAGAACTCTCAGACTCCACAAGGCACCAGTGGAAAGTTGAAGCCACAGGCATGCATAGGAGACACGACCAAGGTAAATACCCCAAATCTATCCAGATAAACCAGCTCGTCTTCGCCCTGTGGCCAGGTTGCCTTGTTGCATTTATCATAGCCAACAAGCACCTATTAAAAGATAATAAAGTTACGCTTTTTCAAAAGTTTTAGTTTTTGCAATCCTGACTCTAGTTTGGGTTTCTATTAATCCCAGTACAAAAATCAATGTGGGTAACTGATTTTTTTTTTTTTATTGAGTAGCCACACACTTCAATTGTATTATTTCACTACCCGACTAAGTGTCCTGCTTTTAAACATGGCCAACCACTAATCATTACACAAAGCAGAAGCTATTTATGCAATGAATTCTAGGCCAAGCTCCTTTTGTCTTGGCAAAGTAGTGTTAGACTCTAGCACTTGTGAGATTGCCCATGAACCTTGACATAAAGAATTTCTTTTTTTTTTTTTTTTAAGATTTCATTTTTAGTTTATTATTTGGTGGGGGGAGAGAGAGGGAGCGCGAGTGTGAACTTGAGCTGGGAGAGAGGCAGAGGGACAAGTAGATTCTTGGCTGAGCTGGGATCCCGACACAGGGTTCGATCCCAGGACTCTAGGATCATAACCTGAACTGAAGGCAGACGCTTAACTAGCTGAGCCACCCAGGTGCCCCGGCATTAAGAAATTCTGAAATTGAAAACTGCTGGAGGTCAGGAACCAAAACTTAGTCTATGGGGAACTCAGCTGGCCCCATAGTGAAACATGGCAAACAATTTGAATTTTAATAATTATGAAAAACTACCTTTTATTTCATAATCTAAGTGATGGCTATAATTTATTTTCATATATCTTCCTCTTAAATCTCATAACTGATAACATTGCTCAGGAAGCTCCTTCCTCAGCTCCAGTGACTCATTTGCAAAGCAGGACCCATTCCTGAGAGGCATCATGTTTCTCCCCAGGCAAGAAGCTCAGACACAATTGCTTTGGGTTTTTCTACAACTGAGTGGATCCCTTCCTACAGAGACAGCATTGAACTAAAACACTCCCATTTTTCCATCGACCACAGAAACAATAAAGTGTATAGGTTATTTCAGGGTGAACAAACTCATGTTCTCGAAATTTCCGGCATATATTTATTGATTTTAGAGGGTTTTAAATACACCACCAGCTCAGAGATTTTGGAGATACAGATGCCAAATCTGATACTATAACTGGTCAGACGTGATTCCGAACCTGCATGGCCTGAGCTCCTCGGGGAGCCTCCCAAAGTGAAAGAAAGACTGAGATATTTTTGTCTGAGTCCACAGTCCAGCATATAGAAGGCGTATCGTGATTTGTCTCTCTAGCATCCACATGTTGGGATGGTTTGCTGGGGTATCATGGCCCAGATCTGGGCTCCTCTCTCAGGTTAAGCAGACCCTTCGCGCTGCGGCAGACCTCGCCCACCAACCATTTATTCTGAATTACGGAATGCTTCCGGAGCCCTTCAGATCCTGAAGACTTGCTCTAGAGCTTAGGCATGAGAGGTGGTTACAAGAAACCAGTTACTTCAAGGTTGTAGTTCACTCTAGAATTTTATCAAGCATGACTATTTGCAGTTCTTTGGAGAACTTTAAGAATTCTGACCAAGGGGTGCCTGGATGGCTCAGCCTTTAAGCATCTGCCTTTGGCTCAGATCATGACCCCACAGTCCTGGGATCGAACCTTGCATGGGGCTCCCTGGCTCAGCAGGAAGCCTGCTTCTCCCTCTACCCACTGCCCTTGCTTCTGTTCCCTCTCTTGCTATCTCTCTCTTTCTCTGTCAAATAAATAAAATCTAAAAAAAAAAAAAAAGGTTTCTGGTCAGGTCGGCAATGCAGCCAGGGGACTTCTACTGATGCTCTGATTTCTCAAATCTAGGTAGGCCATTAAATTTAACCAAAAAGACAAGAAAATAAGGGGAAGAAGCTCTAAATAAGTAGCAGCAGGGCAAGATGAAAACCCCAGACTCCCTTTTCCTAGCTTTTCCACTGTAGGTCAGTGGACCCCTGTCTAGCCCCAGTTGAGCGCCGCCTGACTTTCAGGACCAAGACTCCCGGGCGTGCTGCTCAGCCCAAGCCGCGCCCCTCAGCCGAGCAAGAGGACCCCACTTCCTGGCCTCCGTTCCGAAAAGCCACACCAGAGCTTGGAGCGCAGGCGCCCGCCTTCCCCCAGACAGAGGCTGCACGGAGGGAGCCTACCTGATCCGGGGGCCTGTGTGCCCCGGCCGCGCCGAGCCGGGCGAAGCCTCGGAGCCCGGCCTCACCAGCCTCATCTCCACAAGGGTCCTTCCAAAGAGGACCACGAGGGGCGTCACCAGCGGCGCCAATCAAAGACTGTCCATTCATCCTTCCTTTCTCTCCATACTTGACAAAGGGCAAAAAGACGTGAATTAGCAGGATGAGCTTGGGAAATGCAGGATCCAGGGAGGCAGGATGCCCCCAGTGGGTTCCTGGGAGCCCGGCCGTGACCCCAGATGGAGACGGCCAATGGACAAGGCAGCACTCTCCAGCAGCAAGGAGGGACAGTGAGCTCACTACAGACATGGGACGTGCATTTTACTTTGCTTAAATTAAAAAAAAAAAAATGGTAGTAAACCTCGCGCACAGAAACCAACGCACAGATTTCGTTCTGCTGCATTTCTCTACCAGAGGGAGGCTAGCAGAGCTGAAGCCTGGCCTCAGGCAGGGGTGGGTTTCAGGCTCTGACCTGCTGCAGGCCGACTGTTGAGGAGCAAATACCAGTGCAACAACTTCGCGCAGCCTTGTTCTTTACAAATAGAAGAAGGCGCGGGGTGGGCTCTATTTTCTGTAATAAGATGCAAGCCACTGTCTTCATGCACAGCAGGAGCCCAGTCTGAGAGGCTGCTAAATGGCATTTTTTCTTATATCAGAACAAGAATTGTTAAATACTGGATATCACCTTGTTAGTGATAAACAATTCTTAGTTGAAGTCAACAGTGTGGCAACTTTGTAAGTCTTATTTAAAAAAAAAAAAACAGCAAAAAACAAAAATCCTCCCTTGCATCCAAGAATATCATTCTTCCTTTAGAAGTTCCAGAAAAGTTGTGTGTGCGTGGTGTTTTTTTTTCTTTTTTGTCCCTCCTTTATTTAATTTTTACTTTCTTTTAAGAAAGTTGCCTTGAAAAATCCACAATTGTGGAAAATATTATTGACATGTCTTAGAAAAGAAATGGTGTGTGTATGTGTTTATCCATGATTAAACTAGCTGGCTAGTTAAGTACCAACAGAAATGTCTGTGGGTTGCATTAAGTATTTTTGTTTGTTTGTTTGTTTGATAAAGAAGAGCATTAAGAAAAACCAGTGGTAAGACTCTCATATGCAGTTTTTTTAAAAAAAAGGAAAAAAGAAAGAGACAAGCAGGGACTGTCACGTTCCCTCCGTGTAGGTGTTTACCCCCTTTGGTCTCTGCAAACTCCCATTTCCCCCCATCACCAAAATCACACACATCTAGGAAGACAATGTCCTTGACCTCAGCATTGTATTTTCTTAGAGCCCAGAGAGAAATATTTGGAATCCAGATGAGGTTGTAAAGAGCACATAGCTCAAGCCTTCACTTTATAGAAGAGAAAACTGAGGTTCAGAGTGGAGACCATCCAAGTCTCCTGGGCAGAGTCAGCTTTATGCAACAGGGAATCTTTGTCTTCTTGGCGCCAGGCACATTACTGCCTCCCGAGATTCTATTCAAGTAAACAGTGAAGGAGCAGCTCCCAAGTGACGGGGTCTGCAGTGCACGTCAGAGCTTCATGACATAACGCACACAGGCTTGTCTTCATGGCTGCCTTGAAATAACTCTGGGGTGGGGGCGAACAACAGCCAAGGGCCCCGCCACCCCTACTTTCACCCTATGCCCTTGCTGGAAGCAGGAACTCTTCTGACAGATAGACATGTACCTCAGAGTGAGCCTCATTCTTTTGTGCCACTGATACATCCACAACAAGCCCATAGGTGCTAAAGTGAACATCCCAGGAATATTCTGGAAGCAGTACCTGGTGAGCTTTCTAGCAGGAGTCAGAAATCACCTTTCATAACCCAACTCATTAGTGAAACGAAGCAGTACTTATTCTAATGTGAGTCGATATCAGGATTTCAATTCAACCAACATTCCCTATTTGATTACATGCAATAAAACTCAGCGTACATCAGAAATCTGCAGTTGGAGAGACCTGAAAGTCTTCAATTTTCTGTGGCTCAAGCATCACTTTAAAAAAATAAAACAAAGTTTTGGATACAGATATAGAAGAAAACATTTAAGCGTTCCTGCTCTCTCATAAAGAGAATTTCAGTCAATTTCATAAATTGACATTTATTTGGTACTTACAATAGTTTTTATTGTAGGTAGTTATGGGTTCGAAGTGGTGGGAGGTGCTCAGTTTTCTTTAAAGCTGTAAGCAGAAACAAAGACAATGCTGTCAGGTACTCCTGTCTCCTGCTGAAAACACTTCTGTCCTCAGAAGGCACCGCTCCCAGAAGCCTTGGGGTCTGAATTCCACACCAGAAAATGCAGCTGCAAAGAAGCTGCCAGGGCTGGACCCCAGTTGTCCTGGTGGGTAGCAAGCACGCTCCCTTCAGCAAGACGGCACATGCAGGGAGGGGCGCATAGCCATATTTGGAAAGGGCCATTCCCAGTACCCCACTTTTTTGGAGTCATATTGATACGTCTCCAATTTCACTCAACTATTTCATGAACACAGTTTGAAACTCCTGTCCAGCCTGGGTGAACCCAGAGTCATTTGGCACATAAAGTGGACCCCTTGCTCGAACCCCTCTTGCACACGGAGCTCAGGTGGGGCTTGCACCCTGTTTCAGAAATCATGAGCAAAGGACATGGCTTGCAGGCTTTAGCAAGAAGCCCGCAGCTTTGGTAAATTGCTTTCCAGCCTTCCAGGATTCTGACTTTGCTGCTTCCACTCAATTGCAACCATCTGTGGCCTATTTCTCCATTAAAAAAAGAAAAGGGTGCAGGAGCAACAGTTAGGAGTAAGCAAACAAGCTGGTAACAGGGGACAGTTGGAAATGAAGAGAGATGAGGAGGGTACTCACGCACCGGCTGGCTTCCCGGGGGGCAGAAGGCTCTGGCTGATAGAGTGCACCGGCTGGCTTCCCGGGGGCAGAAGGCTCTGGCTGATAAAGTGCGGCTGAGCTCTAGTACGAGGGAGGGTGCTCGGGAGCAGATAGTGCTGGGAGGAGGCACCTGACAGTTTCATACTCAGAACCCCGCTTGGCATATCCGTGCCCTCTGCTTTCTCCTCCCACTTCAGGAGCCCTGGCCAAAGCATTGTCAAGGACCAGTCCCCTGTCCTGCACCTGATGTCTGTCTCTTTCTCTTCCTCGCTCAGTCTCTCTTCTTTCTCTCTCTCTGTCTCTCTCTGCTGATGTGTCTCTCCTTTCCTTCCCCCCCGCCCCACTCTGTTCTTGATTTGGTGCCAGCAGCTTTGCCATTTTCCTGTGGCGTTCCAAGGTTTGTACCCAGGGACAATCCTGCAAGTTCGTCTTTTTCTTCCCCTCCTGTTCTAGCTCCTACCCTCACCCTGAAATATTTTGGTGAATATTGATAACTAAAAAAGACCAACATGATACGACTTAAAACTAAAAACTGAGGGTAAAGTTGCTACACTGCAGACTCAGAGAGCAAAGGGACTGCTTCCCGGGTAGAATTTTCTCGTTTTCTCTTGGACTCCACACAGCTTCTGCACCAGCGTTAAGAATCCAGCAAAGCCCTGAGGGGTGTGGTGTGAGGGAGGGGAGGGCAAGGGGTATGCAATTCATTATCTGGAAACCGACCTGCCCTTTTTCCCAGTGAGGAGGAAACAAGCATATAAATGTTTCCCTGAAATGTCCTTTTTTCCAGGTGAGGATCCCAGGACAAAGGCTGCTGCCTTTTACTGGTTGGGAGGCAAACATTCCATAGCAGAGGAATCTAAAATTCAAGCGAAAAGTCCATTTCTTCTCTCATTCTTCTTAAAATTCAGTATTTGTGGCTTGCTCTGTGATGGTGGGAATCTAACTCAGGTGCACTTCCTGGAGCGCACAATTAAAACAAAAACAAAAGCAAAAACTAAAGCAAAAACCAAACAACCCACAGAGAGCTGTGCAGATGTCCTGGTCTTTCACCTGGACCTCCCCACTCCTGGAATTGCTGATGGCTCTTGTCAGAGGTCCCCAAGGCAGCCACGACTCGCTGGCTCCCCCTACTGGACACCCACCAAACCATAGGGTTCCCAGGCCTAGGGAGCCCCTGCTCCCTCTCCCTGGCGCTCAGGCTGTGCGTGTCAGGGACCTAGGAGGGAGACCAGAGGTCGGGGTTCATGATTACAGTTCTGGACTTCAGGGAAATCTCCCTCCAACATTTTGTCCTGGTAAAATAAGCTGAAAATAAGCTCCTAGTTTACCCTGAAAGAGAAAAATGAATCCCAGGAGGAAAACCAGAGGGCCTGGTATGGGAATGAAAGGAACCATACCAGCTTCCAGGAGTTCCTTATGCAAATGGGTCACCATCCATCATAGCAATAGGAATGTTCATGATAAGAATGGCACGAGAGGTTGAGGGTTCACTGTATGTGCCGAGCCCTGTGCAAACCAAGTTATTTTTTAATGACCTATTGGTCATTCAACCATTGCAAAAGTCTTATGAGGGTAAATGCCATTATCCCCATTTTGCAGATAAGGAAACTGAGGCTGACAGAGTTTAAATAACTTGTCCAAATTCTAACACCAAAGCTTGTACTTTGATGTCCTTCAGAACTGTTCAACATTTCCCACGTCTGATCCTTGTTTGCCTTTCATCAATTCACTGATTAATTTAATCAACTCGGCCATCCACACGTTGTTAGAGTGCCCCCCAGTGCCCAGTGCCCCTGTCCCCTGCTGGCTCTCTGAACTTCGTCAGCCCTCCATCTGGCTCCATCACAACTGAACGTGTGCAGAATTTCTCCTCCTCTGCATTTCTCCATAGAATCTCGGCCCCAGGAAAGTTTTCTCTCCCCTTCTCTACCCACTCTGGCCACACACTCACACTGGGCTTTTGTTCCTCCACTTTCCCAGCAGACTGCTGTTCAGGCCTCACTCCAGGGAACTGACAGCAACTTAGATCCCTGTTCCTCCCTAGACAGGCGACCGTCCACCCCGGCTCTCCCACAGCTTGGTAGCAGATTTTATTAAAAATGTATTTTATGCCACGCCATCCCACATGGCCTGGGAGATACTAGACAATAAGGTCATGATCTAACAGTTGTCTTTATTCACAACAGATCTCTTTCCGGAAAGGCTGGAGATAAGAGATAGTTGAAGGTCATGGTGAAGAAGGAGAATGAAGTGATGGGTCATGTCAGGATTTCATTATTTTTTTCCTACGGCTGCATTCGTAGGTGTTTCTAAGTATGTGTCATTTGACTCAGAAATTCTTCCAGCACCATTTCATTTGGACAGCTGCTTGCTCTCAGCTTATCATATGGGCAGCGTAGCTTTACACACAACATGCCCCCAGGCAAATAGGGTGCCCACACTCAGCAGGTGTTAGCAAGTGTGCAGACAAGGACTGCCCCGAGTGTCTCCTATATCCTGAGCTGAGGGTTTCTAAGTGGAAGAGAGCATGGGGAAGAAACTTTTTCTCATTCTTTCTTTTCTTTCCTCCCAACCCCCCACAAAGAGAGAAGCAAAGATGGCAAGTCCGGGACACAACGTCCCTCTGCACTGTGCTCTGAGCCCACAGCATTTTCGTTTGGTAAATAGACAAAAGGCACCAATGAGAGCCCAAACTCCCAGTGACCCCAGAGCCTCTTGGGGGCACCCTTTGCGGTAGACAGTCCATGGATGTAGAGCCAAGAAGCCGCCTGGCACCCAGCGCAGCGCCTCTGCCCTTGCCAGGGGAGCCGGGGGCTGGATGGTGGCCGGAGCCTGTGAGGCGCCTACATTTCTAGCTCTCCAGGGCACTCACGCAATTATTCAGCTCCATTTACTAGCTGGTTGTTCCTCCTGCACACAGCAGAAGAATGAGAGAGTCTCCATCCCCACCTATGACTTCTATCAGATTCTCCTTTCCACATATCACCTTACTGCCAACTTTTTTTTTCAAAGATTTATTTGTTTATTTAATAGAGTTACCCTATGACCCAGCAATTGCACTACTGGACATTTATCCCAAAGATACAGATGTAAGGAAAAGAAGGGGCACATGCACCCTAATGTTCATAGCAGCAATGTCCACAATAGCCAAACTGTGGAAGGAGACGAGATGCCCTTCAATAGATGAATGGATGAAGATATATATTCCATTGTGTCCTTATACATACATATTGTGTATAAGGACACAATGGAATATTACGCAGCCATCAGAAAGGATGAATACCTAACTTTTGCATTGAGATGGATGGGACTACAGGGGATTATGCTGAGCGAAATAAGTCAAGCAAAGAAAGTCAATTATCATATGGTTTCCCTTATTTGTGGAACATAAGGAATAGCATGGAGGACATTAGGAGAAGGAAGGGAAAAATGAAGGAGGAAATCAGAGTGGGAGATGAACCATGAGAGACTATGGACTCTGAGAAACAAGCTGAGGGTTTCAGAGGGGAGAGGGGTGAGGAGACTGGTGAGGTCTGTGATGGGTATTAAGGAGGGCATGGATTTCATGGAGCACTGGGTGTTACAGGCAAACAATGAATCATGGAACACTACATCAAAAACTAATGATGTACTGTATGGTGACTAACATTACATAATAAATTATTTTAAAAACAAAGATTTATTTCTTTATTTTAGAGCAAGAGTGCATGCACAAGCAGAGGGAAGAGGAGAGAAAGAATCTGAAGCAGATTTGGCACTCAGAGCAGAGCCTGAGTATGTGTGTGTTGGGGGGAGGGCACTCAGTCTCATGAACCTGAACTGAGATCACGACCTGAGCTGAAACCAAGTCAGTTGCTTAACAGACTGTGCTACCCAGGTGCCCCCCTTCTTTCCATTTTTTTAAGTTAAACTCAGGCCAGGTTAAAGTCCATCATGTAGGTCTCTTGTCTCCACAGCCAGTGCCTAAGGATGTGCAGGTTGTGCACTGCACAAATGCACAATGCCTAAAGTGATACCATTAGCATCCTAGACATTTATGTGTTTATGGCAACAAAACTCTTGTAGATGGCACTAAAATATCTTGAGGAAAGGGGCCATCCTGGCTAACAATGGTCCTGCTGATGTTTTGTTTCTTCAGGATTAAACATGGGAAGAGGTAGAATATAGACAAGGAAGGATAGATTTCCATTGCCTTATCTACTTTGTCTACCTACGGTAGGTACCTACATCTCAGTCAGATTGTTTATTTTCTCCCAATACCTGGGTCAAGGGACATCTTTGACTAGAGGGCTAGTATTTGATTATATCATGCGGATTTTGCTGGTTGGGATGTGCGGATATGAGTGAAGTCATTGAGTTGATTCCTGAATAGGATGGTTCGCTGTCTAGCTCCCAAATGTATGACCTATTGGACCCTGGCCAGTTGGACCCGGGTTCAGCCAAGGTCACAGAAGTGGACTACTGGACATTTATCCCGAAGATACAGATGTAAGGAAAAGAAGGGGCACATGCACCCTAATGTTCATAGCAGACAATGTCATCTTTGAAGATGAGGGTCTGCGGGTTCATCGTTAAACCCACACAAGATACCAATGATGAATGAATTCAACACTGTTGAGTGAGAGAAACAAATCCAGTAAGAAATTTTAACTAACACCCTGACCAGTGTTGAGCAGAACAACATCCCCCTGGGGGACTCGTACTGTCCCACATCACCCAGAGTTTCAGCTCCTCCTGACTCATGTTTTTGCAGGATCTGGGGTTTACAGCTGAGGACCCAGAGCTTTGCTTGGTTAAGAATCTGTGATCTCTTTATGCAGGGCTGGTGGGCAGCCTGAGCCCTTCATCTTGATTTTGTGGCAAGACAGGATGCACTGCATGTCTAGAAGCAGTTCAAGCTTTTTCTTTGCTTCAAACAGATTGTTCCATCTATTTTTCCATTTGGTGTGTTCTATCCTATTATAAAAAAATTACCCCAGGGCACCTGGGTGGCTTACGGGGTTAAGCATCTGCCTTTGGCTCAGGTCACAATCTCAGAGTCCTGGGATCGAGCCCCACATTGGACTCTCTGCTCAGCCTGCTTCTCGCTCTCCCTCCATGTTCTCCCTCTCTCTTTCTCTCAAATCAATCAATAAATCAAATCAAATCAATAAATAAAATCTTAAAAAAAAACCCAATCCTAGAAACAAAATCCCAAAACATGGTTTCCTAATGGACCACTTGCTCTAGAGCTGATAGTTTTATACTCCCTTCTCCTATCATTGTCTCTACCCTCAACCCCAGTATGAGTCCCATTTTTCTGCTCAACTTGTTTTCCAGATTTCTTTGCCCAGGGGACCCACCCCCTGGGAAACAAACTGGGGGTTTCAGAGGCGAGATCTGATCCATCCATTCACCCGTCTATCCATCATCTAACATACACTAGGCTGACTCAGAGTTGAATAAGATGTTCTCATTTTAAGGACTTCAGTGTCGTAAGTTTTTCTCTTTCCAGATCTTCCCCTCAGCTCCTAAATGTGTGGTGCCTCTAGCATTGCCTGGCATTTTCTGCTCTTTTCTTACATATTTTCCCTGGCAAACATGGCAAACACCTCCACCCCACGCCCTGTCCCATCCTGCTTCACCTGACTACATCGATTATTGTTTAGCTGGTTTCTTGGATGGAGTCCTGGAGCAGGAACTGAGAGGTACTCGTTCCGATGAGATTAGCCACATTAGTCTTCATCCATCAGCTACTCAATCACCCCAGTTTATTAGGAGGGGAGCTGGCCTGACTCTGGGACTCCCAGTCTTGACTGCATGTTGGAATTACCAGGGTGGGGGGGGTCAGTTTAAAAATACTGATAGTGGAGAGTCTGAGGTAATTGGCTTGGGGTGTGGGAGCTTTAAACCTCCTCTTGCTGGGCACTCAGTTGGTTAAGCAACTGCCTTCAGCTCAGGTCATGATCCTGGAGTCCTGGGATCGAGTCCCCCTTCAGGCTCCCTGCTCGGCAGGGAGTCTGCTTCTCCCTCTGACCCTTCCCCTCTCATGCTCTCTTTCTCTCATTCTCTCTCTCAAATAAATAAATAAATAAAATCTTTAAAAGAAAATAAAACTCCTCTTGCTGATTCTAACATGCCAGTGAGGTTGAAAACCGCTGGGCTAAATCTAATTCTACTTCCTTACCCTCCAAAACAAGGACATGTGTCGTAGTGAGACCAGCTGGATTTTGGAGTTTGACAGACAAGGATTCAAAGTCCAGCAGTGATCCCCGCCTGGAGAAGATACCTTTCCAAACCCTAGGTCCATTAGGAAGTGAATGGAGATCAATAACACCTCCCTTGCCAAATCCAAAGATCAGACATCACAGCACATGATAGGCTTTCAGGCAAAGGTGATCTTTGTCATTAGTCCCTACATCCAACTTCCTTCTTTCTGCCAATCTTCGCCTCGGTTCTGAGACTCAGCCTACGCTTGCCCAGTGGGGAATGGGTTGCAGAGCTGACCCTCCACACTTAGGAAGGATAGGGGAGGGTTTCATTCTATTCACTCTTGTTTGTGTTCTCAGGTCTTCAAGGTGTCCGCAAACCAGCGGCCTCGACACCCATGGGAGCTTTTTTGGAAATGAAGCCCGCTCAGACTTTGGGAATCCAAATCTGCGTTTTTAACCCAACCCCCAGGGGACTTGCCTGCATAGTAAAGTTTTGGCAGTGCCCTCCCTAGCATCCTGTCCTGGGTAAGAAGGGATGGATTCCAAGCCCCGGGGCAGCAACAGTCTACAAATTCCAATGTGTTGGTTGGAGACTCCATGGAGAGCCCAAGTGAGTCACCGTGGCGTTCCAGCTGGCGGCCTGGGGTGTGCTGTCACATGCTGGGCCAGCCAGAGGAAGGAAGCCTCATCATCCCATTAGACTTCGGCAGGCCACTCCTGCCGGTCCCACCCTGTGCCTGGAGCTGATGGCATCACACGGGCTTGCCGAGCACCCTCCAGCCCTCAGTCACTCAGGATCCCCGGTCACGAGAAGGGGGTGTTTGCACGCACAGGGGCAGGAGCCCCGCCGTGGCACCTGAAGCTTCTGCATTCCGCCCGCCCACGGGACAAACACCCCCATGGTGCAGGTGCACCCCCTACCCCCTGGGGCTTAGGATCTTCCCTGAGCCTCTTCCTTGGGAGGCCCCCACACTTGGTTCTCCTTCTGGGGTTCCTTGGCCTTTTTATCCACGAGACCCCTGCAGTAAACCCCTCACCCCACCTTACCATACAAGTCCTTTGGCTAAAAGGCAAAACCACCTGTGTTCAACTGTGCTTTGTAGAATACAGTGGGCAGCGGACTGCTCGTTACAAGCTACACCTGCCTTCCCTTCTGCTGTCCCTCCTACCCCGGGGCAGGGCGGCTACACCGTCCCTGTGAAGCCCATTTTTGCCGGAAGGCGAGTCTGTAGGCCCTGACTGCAAGTGTTGGCCCGCGTCCCCGAGTGTGCTTCTCTGCTCTCTCACACCTTGAGCACTGTTTGTTATTACATAGGGTGTGAGCACTGGTTTCACTGAGTCTGCCCCCTGGACTGCGAGCTGCGAGGGGCACGGCCTGGGCGGAGCTTGCTCGCTGCTGTGGCCCTAGGCCCAGGCTCAGTGTCTGGCTCACCGGGGTCCTCGGTAGCTCTTCACGGAGCACGTGGCTGGATAAATGGGGAAAGGCTCCGTCCCTGTGGGGACTGAGAGGCTTCGGGTGCGTTCTCGCATGGTACGTGTGTGAGTCTTTGGTGTGAAGGGGCTGGGGGGGTGGATTTCCACCAAATACAGCCCTCAGAGCAGGGCGCAGCACTGTGACTGGGACCCGTGGTCCAGGGGGCAGGGCTGCATCTGGACACACAGGCTCGGCCCTTGTTCATCTGGTCCTGTCCCAGGTCAATCAATCACAGTCTCCAAGCAGCCAGCACTTGAGCTTACTTGAGCCCCAGCCTTTGGGGTCAGAAGCTCTGGCTTGCCTCTAAAATGGTCCTAAACTTGGGGAGGGCTGAGCCCCAGCTCTGGGCACGCAGGCTGGCCAGTCCTTGGGGGCTCAGGGTCTTCCTGAGGGTGAGTGGAAGAGGCGTGCATCTCAGTGGAGGTCCATGTGGATGACACGGGACGTGCCCAACCCTAGCTCTCAACCGGAGCTCACCCTAAACCTGGGAGGCCTGGGCTCTTCAAACACTGGGGCTGGGGGGAGGGGCTGAAGTTCCAACTCCTCCCCTCTCTACATCCCAGACCTTAGGCTGTAAACTCATGATGCCTTCCTGCTGACCGGAGGCTCGGCATCTTCTCTCTCTCTCTCTCTCAGCCATGTTCTGGGGCAGTTAGCTGCCTGCCATTCATTCATCCCCAACTCCCCACCTTATTGTGGGGGAGTGTAAGTGCTCAGGACCCTAGCGGATGGCACAAAATCGAAGAGGGTTCTCCGATCTGGCACGGCCGTAAGACACACGGGAACATTCTAGGCTGTATGTGATCAGAGGTCCTGCTACGGGCAGAAAGGCGCTCTTTCCTCAGCACAGAAAGGATGTGTAAAATCACTGGCCTACAAGGAACGCGTCCTGCGGTCGTCCGGGGAGGGACAGGACGCCTGTCAGGTTTAACCAAGAACCGGCAGATTTCAGGGCACTCTTACATCATCCAGGATGGTGTGCAGTGAGGTTCTAAGTTGTAAGCAGACATAGTTTGGGGCTAGAAGAGTCTGGATACTACCGGCGGTATCAGGAGCAGGCAGAGGGAGCTTCACTGAAGATACAGACCTTGTAAGGTCCTTGACTTCAGAGTAGCATTTTCGTGAAGGTAAGAAAAGACAGAGCAGGGGCGCCTGGGTGGCTCAGTGGGTTAAGGCCTCTGCTTTCAGCTTGGGTCATGGTCCCAGGGTTCTGGGATCGAGCCCCGCATAGCCTGCTTCCCTTCCTCTCTCTGCCTGCCTTTCTGTCTACTTGTGATCTCTGTCTGTCAAATAGATAAATAAAATCTTAAAAAAAAAAAAAAAAGAAAAGAAAAGACAGAGCAGCCTTTCAGGAAGAAAGCTGAGGGTCCACCATGAGGTCCATGGCACATTTGTGGGCTGCGTGTAGCCTCACAGTGACGTGGGAGGGAGTGCTGTGGGTCACAGCCTTCGAGGTCAGCCCCCACTTGGATGCACAAGGAAGGCAGAGCTCCCTTGTGCTCACGCAAGGCATCGGGGCTGGCTGTGCCCTCTGACCTTTGCATCCCTGTGATGGGCTGTACTAACCAGGCATTGAGTTAGTATATCCAAAGGATGTCCACGGACTCAGCATCAGAGGAAGTACACATGAGAAAAATAATACATTATCAAAGAAAAGATGGGCTTATGAACCTCTCTGGCCATTTAAAATAGCAAAATTAGGCTCTAAGCTCTAATACGGACCATTTGAACTAGCGTATATTAGGGATCCCTTGTGCAAAGAATACAAGTAATAACTACAAGAAACTGTAAGCAAATAAAAACACCCAGCTGGATTCGCTTTTTTAAAATGTGGGAGGAGTTTTAACATGTAGGAGAAAAATCTGCCCGCTTCCTGTTTCCCCTGCATTTATTTACGATTCTCTGTAATGATAGGAGGTTTCAAAAGCTTTCTATCCATCGGAAGCCTCCTTAAATGTGGAGTCTGCTTGAGAACTGTTCCCCGGGAAGCTGTTTCTCTCAGAGAAGTGGTTTGAAAAGCAGAGCTGACTTGGGATTTTTTTTTTTTAAGATTTTATTTATTTATTTGATAGAGATCACAAATAGGCAGAGAGGCAGGCAGAGAGGGAGAGAGAGAGAGGGGAGAGAGAGAGAGAGAGAGAGAGGAGGAAGCAGGCTCCCTGCTGAGCAGAGAGCCCGATGTGGGGCTCCATCCCAGGACCCTGGGACCACGACCGGAGCCGAGGGCAGAGGCTTTAACCCACTGAGCCACCCAGGCACCCCCTGATTTGGAATTTCAATCTGCTGCCCCTCTTCTTCCCATCCAGCTCATATCCCAAGCTCTGCCTGTTTTCAGATCAAATCAAAGCTACCAGCAAATGAGAAGTGATAGCTGTCACTTTAAGAAGGTCTCAGAAACCCCTGCCAGGTCATTAGGATTAAAAAAAAAATTCTTTGTAACTTGGAGCTTTTCTGGAAACAGGGGTGTTGGAACAGGCTCTCTAAGGCGTTGCCAGCACAAACTCCCTTCTGCTTGGGGGTTTCTTACAATACCGCTAGCAAAGAAGACAGTTTTCCTGCCAGATCAACGGATGTCCCAGACTTACAGAGAGAGGGGCTAAGTGGAAGTCACCGGCCGGGGGAGGCATTTATGAAGTCACCACTGAGCCCCGAGGGAAAGAGGGGGTCTGCCTGATCACTGACTGCGTTTGCAGGTGTGTCACAAGCCAGACGTAGATGAACAGATGTAGCTTTCAAGTAACAGGAGAGCAGGAGCACCAGAAGGTTCTGCGGACGGAACAGTGTGATGATTAAAGCAGCATTTAGGGAGATTTGCTGGGAGTGGTTCATGGAGCCTGAAGGCCAAAGCTAGGGAGGCCGGCAGGAGACCACAGTGCCTATAGCAGGCAGGGCCAAACAGAGAGGGCTGAGCACATGAGAAAATCTGGGAGGAAAAGGGGGCACAGATAGGCAGGGGAGAAAGGTGAGTGAATACAAAATGGCGTTAAGTGTTGGTGAGGGAGTGGAAGCACCGGAACTCACATCCACTGCTGGGAGAGAGGGACCTAGAGCCACTTTAGAGAACTGCCTGGTGCTCTCTCAGAGCGAGTAGCTTCAGATCCTACAGCCCAGCAATCCTTCCCGGCAAGATGCACGGACGAAATACATGCGTCCTCCACACCACAAGACACGAGCCACCAAGTTCAACTTCGCACTACGCGTGACAGCCCCAAGGGGGGAGCAGCCCCGTTGCTCCCCAGCAGTACAGTGGACAAATAATGCTTTGTCTGCACAGCATGAGAACGGGTGCCCCCAGCTCCAGGCAGTGGCATGATGCATCTTGCAACGTTGAGCCCAAGAAGCCGTGTCCAGAGGAACGCACATCGTATCCTTCATTCCACATACACGAGGGTCAAAACCCAGGCTCACTTGAGAGCAGTGTACATGTCCGCCCCGGCTGGAAGGGGGCCCGAGAAGACTTCTGGGGTGCTGAGAGTGTTCGGGGTCTTGATCTGGGCGCCGGTTACCGGGCTGTGTTGGTGAACACTCACCCAGCTGTGTAGGTGTGATACGTGCACGTTGATGTAAGACTGTTCCTCTTTAATAACAGATTTGAAGTGACAGAATGAGGTGGAGGAAAGGCAGTTAAGGCCCCTTGTGTGACATGGAGTTTGAGATGTCTAGACGGTGGAAATGCCCAGCAGGCTGTGGGACATGCAATACTCTGGTCTGGGCAAGAGTTCAGGGCTGGAGAGGTAGAATGTGGGGACTGTTTACCCAGAAGTGATGGGGAAGATGAGAGCCTGGGTTATCTTCTGAGACAGCAGGGGCAGTGAGAGCGAGCATCCGGCCCTGTGAGAAGGCAGGAGGAGGATGAAGAGGGAGCAGAGCCCTTCATCAGAAGCCTAAAAGCTAAAGAAACAGAGGGATGGTGAGGCGAACTGGTCAGGGCTGGTGAAGGGTAGAGCCAGGCACCAGCCAGGCCAGGCCATCCCCCCAGAGGGCACGTGATGCCTTTGACACTGTGGCTGCCGTGAGCGAGGACATCCAGCCACCGGGCAGGTGGAGGGGCCCCACAGAAGAGCCTTGAGGGTCAGCCTGAGGCGTTGGTGGGCAACCTGCCGTCCAGTACTCCTCCCTAGAATACAGGGACCTCTCGAGATCAGAGGAATGTTCTGGACTCTGTGCACACACAGCACAGCCACACATACACATGTTTTCCCACTGCCTCCCGTGGGCGGCTGGGCCTGTGCTTTTCCTGTAAGCATGTCAGGTCAGCAGGTCGGAGAGCCATCCCAAACACCTCTGTGATGCTGGGGGCCGAGGCGACATGGCAATCACAGAGCCAGTACTTTTCAGATGGATTGAAATAGCGGTTCTGGGGCTTCTAGGCATGGTGAGTTGAAGGTGTGGTACAAGTCCTGTTCTCCTCAGCTCCCTCTTCTTTGAGATTGGGACAGGCTTATTAATGGTATTACTGGGGTAGTATATGGGAAGTCCCTAGCAGAGACCGGTACAGAGTTGGCAGACAGCCACTTCCCACTTCCATTAACCTATACCTGGAATGTCTTTATCGTCGGTGTGACCTTGTTCTTCAAACGTCACTAGTGGTTTTACTCCAGTATATGGTGAACCAGCCTCCCGGGATCCTGGCTCAGCTCCAATGCTCAGGAATGCCCACTGTGGGGTTCAGGTTAGCTGAGCGCCCCAAGCTTGCTCTGGAAAGGAACACAGTGTCTCCAGATCCTTGGAGTGACTTCCTGAGGGGCATTTGTCTTCCGTAACTTCTATAAATGTCCTTGAAAAGCTAGCAACTACTCACATGTTTGGAACTGGATAGCTCACTTTTTAAATTATAAATTTAAATAGTTAGAAATGTATTTTCAGATACAGTCATTGAGGGCCTTCTGGATGTTGCTAATATTCTGTTTCTTGATCACACAGGTAGGTTCATTTATTGGACATTCATTCATGATGTATTCACTTGTGATTTTTCACTTTTCTGGATATATGTTAAAAAATGGATTTATTGTAGGCTTTCAGAGCTTTGCCACTCAACGTCATAGTAGGCATTGCAGCCTGGAGTGGAGTGACTGCTGGTTTGGCAGGAGGGCATTGGGTCAGAGCCCAAGATCCCTGGGGGGGTCAATTTTAAGGCCACCTCCGGGGAGGGTCAAGGAGACTCTATCAGACTATTATAAGATGAATCTAAAATATTGGAGTTGAGGTGTGCACAGAGAACCATCGAACTGTTGAGGAAGGATACTTAGCTTTGCCTTAAGAATCAAAGAACTCCACAACAGATGCTACTGGCATTCGGACTGGGTGTTGAAGAGCGAATGGGAGTGTTTCTGGTGGAAAAGGAAGGAAAGGATGACAACAGTAGTATGAACAGAGACAGAGCAAAATAAGCCGCATGTGTCCGAAGCTTGTAAGTCTTCCTAATGTGAGAGAGTTTAGGGAGTGTGTGTGTGCAGCTACAGAAGTAAAGGTTCCCTCCATGGCCCGTGAAGCCCTTTGTCACGACTGTCTGGAGAGATGGGGACAGAGGCTGACAGGTGCCTCGGACCAAGATGGCTGTTCTGCCTCTTCTTCCTTTCTCGTCCCCATCTTCACTGCCCACTAGTGTTGTCAAAGCTGAACTTAGATTTGTTCATAATGAAATTAACTACAAATAATAATAAAATACATAGTTTCACCCACATTTTATAAAGTTCGTTTTTGTGGTCACTTACACATCTATAACAATTAACTTGGTTTTGCAAATAACAGTTTTTATAAAACACAATCACCTAATTCTGTACCTAATTCTGGGGTAAAGCTCCTGCATCCATCCTTCTGAGGAGTCCTGGCTCACCAGGGCCTCTGAAGGGGGATGTGTGGACCCGAACATCAAGTCCGGGCGCTCACATGGGCCGGGAGAGGACAGGCCACACCTGTTCCTTATTCGGCTCTATTAAGTTAATGCTTCTGCTGCACACTAAACTTAAATATATATATATTGCCATTCAAGCTCTCTGGTTTCCTAGCAGCGCAAATCACCGTCTCTGGTAGAGTAACAGGAGCGTTACCTCTATGATCCCCTTTAATTGTTAAAAGCAGGACAATGAAAAGTTCATATTTTTCCTTGTTGGGGTGAGAAGCTTGGGCTCAGGAGCATTAGACAAACTCCTCAGGGCTCACACATAATAAGTGCTTTTTGCTTTTTAGCAACCCTGATTCCTCATGGGGCCCAACATCTTTCTGAGAATCAGTGAGGGGGCCTGGCGGGGTGGGGGTGGGGGGAGACAGGCCTGAGATTGGGAAAATGCCCTCAGAGCCTGCCAAGGAAGGGGAGTTCGGCTTGGCTTTGGAGATGCTCTGGCGCCCTCTGGTGACAACCTTCAGGTATCACAGGCCAAGGAGTACTGCGAGCTTAAGTTCTGTGATCCCATTCCCGGGATGTGTCTACATGTTGAAGGGCACGGAGGTGGGCAGTGAAGATGGGGACGAGAAAGGAAGAAGGGACAGGAAGAGCCATCTTGGTCCCAAGTACCTGTCAGCCTCTGCCCCCATCTCTCCACACAGCTTGGCTCTGTTCCTCAATCCAAGGACAAGCCGCGGTTCTCAAGAGGCTTTGGTGTGCCCAAGACTCACCCCAGAGCTGGGAGTGAAGATTCTGGACTTCAGAGCCAGAGTTTCTGACCCCGAGGTCGGAAGGGACCCTGGTGATCTGCATTTTTAAACCCCATCCAGGTGATTCTGATGTAGGTGGTTCATACACCACACTTCCAAAAAACCCCACTGTTTAATATTAATATGAGATGTAGATGAATGTTTACCTAGGACTGGAGGGGTTGGGGGAAATGCAGAGTGACTGCTAATGGGTGCAAGGTTTCTTTAGGGGACAATGCCAATGTTCTCAAATTGATGGTGGTGATGTTTGCCAATTGTCTGGCACTGTTTCCTTCACGTGGGTGAGCTGTAGAGTATGGGAATGTTATCTCTGTACAGGTGTTCATAGAAAAATGTCTACAGATTCCTTCCTCCATAGAGACTGGGGTGGGCAGGGTGGGGGAACTGCAAAAGTTGTGTATGAGAAGAAATCTTCATCTTTAAATTGAGTCTTCACTCTGAAAGAAGAGCTGTTAGCTGCCTGAGCTGAAATGGTGCTAAGGACATACAGGTTTTGCAAATATATTTCTGGAGAAAATACAGGGAAGCTGTTCTCCTTGGACTCAGTCTATTAACATGCCCAGTACATCGGAGGTATTAAGGGTACCTCACCTTACGGTTTCCAGAACACGTAAACCCGTGTGACCTTCACAGCAACCCCTGAGGCAGGCAAGCCCGGGATTATCATCTCT
Organism: Mellivora capensis; assembly: GCA_004024625.1. Classification (NCBI taxonomy): domain Eukaryota; kingdom Metazoa; phylum Chordata; class Mammalia; order Carnivora; family Mustelidae; genus Mellivora; species Mellivora capensis. Next base: position 25,578 of record PISX010025290.1, read on the forward strand.
GTTTCACTGGTGAGAACACAGCCTCAAGGACAGGAAATATCTGGCTCAGGATCACAGTTAGAAAGAAAAGGGACAGGGACCGAGGCCTCTGGCCTGCACGTCCGTCCGAAGCTCTGTTTACACCACTGTGGCTTCCTTCCATTGTCACGATTGCCCGCGCCCCCCGCAGGTCTCCCAGCGCTTCACGGTGGTCAAAGCCCGGAGCCTCCTTTGTTCAGTTTCCTCGGCCAAAAGACCCCCCGGCGGGCGGGTCGCTCTCATTGGTTGCTGCTCCGCTTGGCCCGCCCTCAGCCAACCAACATCCGCGAATGAGCGAATGACCACGGCCCTCGAGCCCCGCCCCCCGCTCCGGAGCGCCCCCCACCCCCGAGGGCCGCCCGGGGGGGTTGGGTGTGCGTTCCGGCTGTGAGCTTGACCCGCAGGGTATCTGCGAAGATGCCGCTTAGCTTACTAGATCCCTGGGCACTTGTCCTGTAAAATGGGAAGGAGACGTTCAACCGTGTGGAGCTGGCGAGATGTTACTGGGCTGTCGCAGAAAGGGCTGGGCTTCAGGCTGAGTCCGTCCCGGCCGGCCGGCCCTACTCGCCGACGTGGCATGGGATCCGAGCTAGTCTGCTTGGATGGCCAGCTTGCAGCAACCTCTTCCCCTTCCAAAAGCTCTTTGGAGCACACAGCTTGGCAGCTGGTTATCTTCCCATGAGTTTTTGTGGTGTCTCTTTGTCAGAATGTGGTCCTGGATTACAGTATAAGGGTCAGAAAAAGCTGGGGCTCCTTTTGAAAAATCTAGACTTACCAA
>PISX010025291.1:0-26370 GCA_004024625.1 Mellivora capensis
AAAAAAAAAAGAGTCAGATGCTTAACCAACTGAGCCACCAACATGCCCTAAGAAAACACCAAGTTTTAATCAAGCAAAGAGATAAGCAAAGAAATGGAATATTCCTAAGAGAGGAAGACAATATGAGATGTTCTTGATCACTGACTAAAAAGTCAGAGGTGGTATTAAAATAGAAATGTTTGATGGGGTCAGAAAAAGGATAAGGGAAAAGATGAAGCGGGATGTAGAACAGAATGTGTTTGAATGTGTGAGGAGAGAAGAACCCGGCATATCTAAACAGATGTGGCAGTTTAAGAAAGAAAAATGTGGGGTGCCTGGGTGGCTCAGTGGGTTAAAGCCTCTGCTTTCAGCTCAGGTCATGATCCCAGGGTCCTGGGATTGAGCCCCACATTGGGCTCTCTGCTCCGTGGAGAGCCTGCTTCCTCCTCTCTCTCCCTGCCTGCCTCTCTTGCCTACTTGTAATCTCTGTCTGTCAAATATATAAATAAAATATATATATAAAAAAAGAGAGGAATGAAATGTGGTTTGTACAAGATGTCCTTAAAAAAAAAAGAAAGAAAGAAAAATGTATCTAGAGAGGTCAAGAAAAAGTGATTTCAAAAATATGTTAATGACCTTAAGGGACTGATAGAGAGCACTTTCATGATATAATTAGGCAACTAGAGGACTCTGTATGCTTTATAGATTTGCAGCTATGGTAGAAGCAATTCAATACTGAGATACCAGTGTTTAGAAAGAGGACATTTTTCTTCCCACCACATCCACAAAACAACTTTCAAGGTTTTTCACCACATGTTTACATCATTCTGGCCTTCAAGATATGGGTTAGAGACCTGAGGGAAAATATTCACGTATTATGAAAATTAGATTTATTGTGGGAAGAGATAGAAATTGATCAAATAAAAATATTTAGAGTAACTATCCTGTAACAGAATTTTCTGAAGAATGAAAGTAGAGATGGTTGACACAGATTATTAGAAGGCAATACATCACACTGGAACAAATGACAGGGAAAAAATGACAAAAAAGACTTGAGAGTGTATTCATATGGGACAGCAGTACCATTTTGTCTACATAAAAATAATTTTTAAAAGTATGTTGGGAATAAAGGCATTATTTTATTTACATGCCTCAGAGCAGAGTCCATATTCCCTGAAGAAGGTTCTTTGAGTTCAAAGAGATTTCTTCTTTTTTCTCTGTAGAATTGCTACTTATAATCGTATATCTAGAAGCCTTTTCTGTTTTTAGCTGTTTACTGAAAGAGAATCCTAAGTACTAAAAAGTCATTAATCCATTAGGCTAATTAATTCAGTTCAATTTGATGTGGAGTTTCTTTAATTTCGTGGAACTCTTTTCTCAGTACCATACTAGTGTATGTGGTTTCCAATGCACATGAAGGATAATGAAGGCATGATTTTACAGAGAATAAGTCAGTGTAAGTACAGTTAACTCTGGGTTGTTTGCCTTGTGACAATAAATGTGAAGTTATGACTACATGGATTGTTAAAGCAAGTTGCAAATTTCCGTTCTTGAAGCCATTTAAAGAAAACATATTTTAGCCTAACTCAATCTTTCCTATATAGTAGCATTAAGATATTATAGGTTAAGTTCTTTAATATGGCATTTTATTTTTATTTTTTTTTTAAATTTTTTTTAATTTATTTATTTGTCAGAGGGAAAGGGAGAGAGAGCAAGCAAGCACAGGCAGACAGAGTGGCAGGCAGAGGCAGAGGGAGAAGCAGGCTCCCTGCCGAGCAAGGAGCCCGATGTGGGACTCGATCCCAGGACTCTGGGATCATGACCTGAGCTGAAGGCAGCCGCTTAACCAACTGAGCCACCCAGGCGTCCCTAATATGGCATTTTAAAGCGACAAAAACTTTTTTCTATGTCAATTTTCCAATTCTGTCTTCCCCTGATTCCCAAACGAAACACTCTTCTCTAGGCAGACCAAAGAGAAGCAGTTGGGAGAGACTAAGAGCAACAACAAAAAAGGTTTTCTCCTTTACCACTTCCGTTTTGTTGAACTTGAGAACTTAATGCTTTGAATCTGAAAAGAATAGCTACAATAGATTTTGGAATATAGCATGCTAGAAAAGACAAAGCCTTTCAGGGAGCATGCATGCTAGTATGTGTTTTTCTGAACTACATAGCACTGTTTAGGTGCTCTAAGTAATCTAAATTACAGTAGATGACAGAAAGCTGAACACTTAGCATTTAATACTATTACTTATCTTTTTTATGTAGTCACCTTTCCCCCCAACACTCTAATTGTTTCAACACTTGGAAATTCATTGAAGCAGCAATCAAATCAGGCTTTGGTTGATTTTATGGAAACTGAAATGTACTAAATGTAAAGATGATGCAGTATAGATAATTTAATATAATACATATTCATTAAATTCCAAATTCCCTTGAGTTGGCTATTGGAATTTTCATTTATGGGTCTTTGTACTCACTTGCTTATGCTCTTTCTGTAGCAGATCTGCTATATATAAATATTACATATATGGAGTATAGATATATATATATCTTAGATATATATATATGAGATAAATATGTCATATATATAATATACACACAAATTTTTATTTTATACTATTTTGGATAATGTTTAAATATTTATAGTCTTGGTAATACTTGGAGAAAGTAGGTCATACAAAAACTATCACTAAGTAGTGGAAAAGTATTTTGACAGAAACTGTATATTCACTATCTGACCATAGTCACAATTTTAGTAATACACAGAAAACACAGATTAAATATCTTTTAAAGATATCGGACAAATATAGTTGTTCTGATGACCAGCCTCTCTCACATTTTTCTTAGGTATACATTTATAGAATTCCTTTTTATTTTCAGTTGTAAGGATAAATTTATTGATGCTTTATCAAGGCTACTTAGAATTTGATAATAGAATACATCAGACTGTCATTTTTAGAAAGAAACAGACCTTGAAGGCAGTAAAGAACTAGTTTTATATGACAGAATAATAAAGATGTCATCTCTCCCTACAATCCTGTTTTTGAATGTAATTTTTCACAGCAGGGAAAATTAATATATTTCAAAAGATATAAAGTATAGGAAATGTACATCAGTCACCTTCATATTTTTAATGGAAACACTGAAAAATCACAATTTTAATCAACTGGGAAACTAAGGCTTTTTTTTTCTTAATTCTACCCTGTATTATATAGAGAATACTTTTGAAGCATGAATTTTCTAGTACTTAAAATTCTTAAGGTTATGTTTCTTATGTCTTGTTTTAATTTTGCAATTCACTTCATTGATGGTGGTGCTTTATACTTCAACTATTAGATTACATTTCGATGGCAACTTCCAATCAGTCAAATGCCAGTCTTTCATTGAAGGCTGCTGTTAGCAAGAGAATTTGGTCTTAAATATCCTATAAATGAACAGTTTCCTAAGTCACTTAATAGGAAAAGGAAAGCAATCCTGATATAAAGAGTTTTAAGTAAGTGCTGATATACAAGTTCAAATTCATATTTGCTCTTCAAACTCACTATGTCCAAAATTGAACTCCTAATCTTCTCCTACAAACTTATGTTTCCTCTTGTATTTCCTATCTCTTGTTAAAAGTAGAATGTCCTTTCTGTCACTCAGGCTTGAAACCTCACTTATCTTCTCTCTCTTATCCTCTAGCAACCATATTCCTCATTCTTCTGGATGGTACTTTTACAATGTGTGTCCTACCATTTCTTTTGTTCATCCTTCATTTACACATTTCTTCCTTTCTGAACTTTTGCGATATCTTTCTAATAGATTTTACAGCCTACATTCAATTCCATAAGACATATTAACATCAGAGTAATCTTCAGAAAGTTACAAATTTGAATAAGCTATTCCTTTTTGCTCATAAACCATACATAGCTCACCTCTGCTCAGAGAGAAAAAAAATAGAATACACTGCCTATCATTCAAGGCACCCCTTAATCATCTCTGATCTACCATCCACCTTCATTTGCCATGATTCTTTCCTCTAAAATGTCCCCATATTTTAGTTGAGTTGGCTTTCTGGGTATTCTTAGAGAGTAGTCTTTACTTTCAATTTTATCAGAAAGCCACTCTTATCATACAAGAATAGATTCCACTTTAAAAGTCCTAATCGGTGGGGGGGGGGGTAGGGGGGGAAGATGGCAGAGAAGTAAGAGACCCTGTTTCAACTGTTCCCCTAAAGTGAGCTAATTATCTACCAGAACACTCTGAACACCCATGAAATCAACCTGAGATGAAGGATTATACACTTCTGGATCTCTAAGGGGCAGAAGATGCCAGTTGAGAGGTTCAATACAACAAATTCCATTATAACCTTTTTTTAAAAGATTTTATTTATTTATTTGACAGACAGAGATCACAAGCAGACAGAGAGGCAGGCAGAGAGAAAGGAGGAAGCAGGCCCCTCGCTGAGCAGAGAGCCCAATGTGGGGCTCGATCCCAGGACCCTGGGATCATGACCTGAGCCGAAGGCAGAGGCCTTAACCCACTGAGCCACCCAGGCACCCCCCCATTATAACCTTTTAACTGAAACCTTTTTCATACATATACCTGTCTTTTTCTTTTGCTATTTTTTAAATAAATATAGATATAAGCTTCAAGGTAATCCTCTTTCCCTAATCAAGGCTACCCCTGTATATAAACCAGTTTTAATCTCCATTTATTTTTGGAAAGTTGAGTGCTTTAACAAAGATAAAAAGATACACCCAAGAGGAATCAAAATAACCTTCCTCACCCACATTTATAACCACCCTCCCATCTTTTTTTCTGTCAGTTTTTCTGTGTATTTGTTTTTGTTCTGGTATTATATAAATTTTATACTTGAGCTTCATTTTGGCTGGGTTCTTTTTTTTTTTCCCTGTCATTTACTTTTGTCAGTCTTTTCATTTGTCCATTTTTGTTTGTATACCTTGTAAAACTTACCTTTGGGGCCCGTTATGGCTGGGTCTTCTCTCTCTCTCTCTCTCTCTCTCTCTTTTTCCCTATCTCTCTCTTTTTTTCTCTATCTCTTTTTTTCTTTTTTCTTTCTTTTTGGTAGTAACTTCTGATTGCTCAGAAGCATTCCAGGGTGCACCTTGCCTGGACCACAGTTGATATATTCAGTTACACATCCCCTCAAATCTCTCTCATCAAAATGACTAGGAGGAGGAATGTCCAACAGAGTAAAAATTCAGAGACTGTGCCCTCTCCATCAGAGCTATTGGATATGGACATAAACAGTATGTCAGAAAGGGAATTCAGGGTAACGATTATCCAGGCAATGGCTAGGTTGGAAAAAACATTAATGATGACATGGAATTGATTAGGGCAGAAGTGAAAGCTGCCCAGGAAGAAGTTAAAAATTCTATCAATGAGATACAATCTAACCTAAATTCTCTAACAGCTAGGATAACCAAGGCAGAAGATAGAATTAGTGATCTAGAGGACAAAATGATAGAGAAAAAGGATCAGAAGGAGGCCTGGAACAAACAGCTTAGAAGCCATGAAAACAGAATTAGGGAAACCAATGATGCCATGAAACATCCCAATGTCAGAATTATTGGGATCCCTGGGGGGGAGGAGAAAGAAAGAAGACTAGAAGATATAGTTGAAAAAATTCCCCATGAAAACTTTCCCAATCTGGAGAATGGAACCAGTGTTCATGTCCTAGAGGCAGAAAGGTCTCCCCCAAGATCATAGAATCTAGAAAGACCTTGAGACACCTCATTGTGAAACTGATGAATCATAGTTTTAGACAGGAGCTCTTGAGAGCAGCTAGGAGGAAGAATTCCTTACATACAGAGGAAGGTCCATCAGAATAACATCAGACCTGTCCACAGAAACCTGGCAAGCCAGAAAGGGCTGGGAAGAAAAATTAAGGGCACTAAATGAGAAGAACATGCAGTCAAGAATACTCTATCCAGCAAGGCTGACATTTAAAATGGATGGGGAGTTAAAGAGCTTCTATGACCAGAAAGGTTTAAAAGAGTATGTGACCAACAACCTGGCACTACAAGAAATATTAACGGGGGTACTGTAAAAGAAGAAAAAACCCAAAAGTGTCATAGAACAGAAATTTACAGATATAATCTATAGAAACAGGGACTTCACAGGCAACATGATGTCAATAAAAATGTATCTTTCAATAATCATTCTCAATGTGAGTGGCCTAAATGCTCCCATAAAACAGCACAGGGTTGCAGATTGGATAAAAGAGCAGGAACCATCCAAATGTTGTCTACAAGAGACCCATTTTGAACCTAAGGACACACGCAGACTGAAAGTGAAGGGATGGAGAAGCATCTTTCATGCCATGGGCCTCAAAAGAAGGCTGGGGTAGGGATTCTCATATCAGATAAATTAGATTTTAAATTAAAGACTGTAGTCAGAGATACAGAAGGCCACATATCATTCTTTTTTTTTTAAAGATTTTATTCATTTATTTGACAGACAGAGATCACAAGTAGGCAGAGAGGTAGGCAGAGAGAGAGGAGGGGAAGCAGGCTCCCTGCCGAGCAGAGAGCCCGGTGTGGGGCTTGATGCCAGGACCCTGGGATCATGACCTGAGCCGAAGGCAGAGGCTTTAACCCACTGAACCACCGAGGCACCCCAGGACACATATAATTCTTTTTGTTTTTGACCCATATCATTCTTAAAGCATCTATCCACCAAGAAAATCTAACAATTGTAAATATTTATGCCCCCAATGTGGGAGCAGCTAACTACATAAGACAACTGTTAATCAAGATAAAGAGTCGTATTGAGGGGCGCCTGGGTGGCTCAGTGGGTTAAAGCCTCTGCCTTCGGCTCAGGTCATGATCCCAGAGTCCTGGGATCAAGCCCCGCATCGGGCTTTCTGCTCCACAGAAAGCCTGCTTCCTCTTCCCTCTCTCTGCCTGCCTCTCTGCCTACTTGTGATCTCTGTCTGTCAATGAATAAATAAAATCTTTAAAAAAAAAGAGTCATATTGATATGAACATATTAATAGTAGGGGATCTTAACATGCCACTTTCATTAGTAGACAGATCATCCAAGCAGAAAATCAATAAAGAAACAAGAGCATTGAATGACACATCGGACTAGATGGACCTCATAGATATATACAGAACATTCTACCCTAAAACAACAGAATATTCATTCTTCTCAAGTACACATGGAACTTTCTCCAGAGTAGACCACATACTGGGTCACAAATCAGTGCTCAACTGATACCAAAAGATTGAGATTATTCCCTGCATATTCTCAGATCACAATGCTTTGAAACTGGAACTCAACCACAAGAAAAATTTCAGAAGGAATTCAAACACCTGGAAGCTAAAGACCACCTTGCTTAAGAATGTGTGGATCAACCAGGAAATCATAGAAGAACTTAAACACTTCATGGAAACCAATGAGAATGAAGACACCTTGGTCCAAAACCTATGGGATACAGCAAAGGCAGTACTAAGGGGGAAATACATAGCCATCCAAGCCTCCCTCAAATAAATTGAAAAATCCAGGATACACCAGCTCTCTTTACACTTTAAAGAACTGGAGAATTAACAACAAATTAAGCCAACCCCACACACAAGAAGAGAAATAATCAAGATCTGAGGAGAAATCAATGAGATAGAAACTAGAGATAAGGTAGAACACATCAACAAAACTAGAAGGTGGTTTTTGAAAGAATCAATAAGATCAATAAACCATTGGCCAAACTAATCTAAAAGAAAATAGAGAAGACCCAAATTAATAAAATTATGAATGAAAAGGGAGAGATTGTGACTAACACCAAGGAAATAGGAACAATCATCAGAAATTATTAACAGTTATATGGCAATAAGTTAAGCAACCTTGATGAAATGGATGCATTCCTGGAAACCTATAAACTTCCAAAACTGAGTCAGGAATAAATTGACAACCTGAATAGACCAATATCTAGTAACGAGATTGAAGCAGTGATCAAAAACCTCCCAAAAAACAAGATCTCAGGACCTGATGGATCCCCTGGAGAATTCTACCAAACATTCAAAGAAGAAATAATACCTATTCTCCTGAAGCTGTTCAAAAAATTGAAGCAGAAGGAAAACTTCCAGAATCTCTGTATGAATCAGTATTACCCTGATCCCCAAACCAGGCAAAGACCGCACCAAAAAGGAGAATTTCAGACTAATATCCCTGATGAATATGGATGCCAAGATTTTCGACACGTCCTAGCTAATAGGATCCAACAGTACATTTAAAAGATTACCCACCATGACCAGGTGGGATTTATCCATGAGATGGCAAGGGTGGTTCAACATTTGCAAATCAATCAATATGATAGAACAAATCAGTAAGAGAAGAGCAAAGAACCAAATGGTCCTCTCAATTGATGCAGAAAAAGCATTTGACAAGATAACAACATCTGTTCCTGACTAAAACAATTCAATGTATAGGGATAGAGGGAACATTCCTCAGCTTCATAAAATCTATCTATGAAAAACTTACAGCAAATGTCATCCTCAATGGGGAAAAGCTGACAACCTTCCCTTTGAGATCAGGTAAATGAAAAGGATGCCCACTCTCACCACTCTTGTTCAACATAGTACTAGAAGTCCTAGCAAGAGAAATCAGACAACAAAGAGAAATAAAAGGTATTCAAATTGGCAGTGAAGAAGTCAAGATCTCTCTCTTCAAAAATGACATGATATTTTATATGGAATGCCCAAAAGACTCCACCCCCAAACTACTAGAACTCATACAGTAATTCAGTAATGTGGCAGGACACAAAATCAATGTACAGAAATCAGTTGTTTACTTGTAATTAACAATGAAAATATAGAAAGGAAAATTAGAGAATCGATTCCATTTACTATAGCACCAAGAACCATAAGATACCTGGGAATAAACCTAACCAAAGAGGCAAAGGATCTGTACTCAAGGAACTACAGAACGCTCATGAAAGAAATTGAAGAAGACACAAAAAGATGGAATATCATTCTATGCTCTTGGATCGGAGAATAAACATTGTTAAAATGTCTATACTACCTAGAGCAATCTATACTTTCAATGCCATTCCGATCAAAATTCCACTGGTATTTTTCAAAGAGCTGGAGCAAATAATCCTAAAATTTGTATGGAAACAGAAGAGATTCCAAATTACTAAGGAAATGTTGAAAAAGAAAAACAAAACTGGGGTCATCACGTTGCCTGATTTCAAGCTTTATTACAAAGCTGTGATCACCAAGACAGCATGGTACTGGCACAAAAACAGACACATAGACTAGTGGAACAGAGTAGAGAGCCCAGACATGGACCCTCAACTTTATGGTCAACTAATCTTCGACAAAGCAGGAAAAAATATACAGTGGAAAAAAGACAGTGTCTTCAATAAATGGTGCTGGGAAAATTGGACAGCTATGTGTAGAAGAATGAAACTCGACAATTCTCTTATACCATACATAAAGATAAATTCAAAATGGATAAAAGACCTCAACATGGCAGGAATCCATCAGAATCCTAGCAGAGAACATAGGCAGTAAACCTCTTTGACATTGGCCACAGCAACTTCTTTCAAGATATGTCTTCAAAGACAAAGGAAACAAAAGCAAAATTGAACTTTTGGGACTTCATCAAGATCAAAAGCTTCTGCACAGCAAAGGAAACAGTCAACAAAATAAAGAGGCAAGTCACAGAATGGGAGAAGATATTCGCAAATGACAGTACAGACAATGGGCTGATATCCAAGATCTATAAAGAACTCCTCAAACTCTGTGCACACAAAACAGATAATCACGTCAAAAAAAATGAGCAGAAGACATGAACAGACACTTCTCCAAAGAAGACATACAAATGGGTAGAAAAAATGTTCATCATCATTAGCCATCAAGGAGATTAAAATCAAAACCACATTTTGAGATACCACCTTACACCAGTTAGAATGGCTAAAATTAACAAGACAGTAAACAACAAGTGTTGGAGAGGATGTGGAGAAAGGGGAACCCTCTTACACTGTTGGTGGGAATGCAAGTTAGTCCAGCCACTTTGGAAAGCAGTGTGGAGATTCCTTAAGAAATTAAAAATAGAGCTTCCCTGTGATCCTACAATTGCACTACTGGGTATTTACCCCAAAGATACTGATGTATTGAAAAGAAGGAGCATCTGTACCCCAATGTCCATAGCAGCAATGGCCACAGTCACCAAACTGTGGAAAGAACCAAGATGCCCTTTAACAGATGAATGGATAAAGAAGATATGGTCCATATATACAATGGAGTATTATGCCTCCATCAGAAAGGATGAATACCCAACTTTTGTATCAACATGGATGGGACTGGAGGAGATTATGCTGAGTGAAATAAGTCAAACAGAGAGAGTCAAGTATCATATGGTTTCACTTACTTGTGGAGCATAAGGAATAACACAGAAGCCATTGGGAGAAGGAGAGAAGAAGAGAGTTGGGGGAAATTGGAGGGGGACACAAACCATGAGAGACTGTGGACTCTGAGAAACAAACTGAGGTTTTGGAGGGGAGGAGAGTGGGGGGTTGGCTGAGCCCGGTGGTGGGTATTATGGAGGACACATATTGCATGGAGCACTGGGTGTGGTGCATAAACAATGAATTTTGGAACACTGAAAAGAAACAAAATGGGAAAAAGGTCCTATTCAAATGCAGTCTCATATGTGAAACTTTTAGTAAACTCCTATCCATCCAAACATCCAACCATCCACTTATTCATCCAAGCATTGCAAAGGGGGTTAGGATAAAAAAAAAAAAAGTAACACTCTGAAGCCTATTCTCCAGAAGTTAAATGTCTAATGGGGTAAAATTAAATATATATAAAAACAGTGAGTAAAATCAATATAACAAGTGGTATGTAACTCCTACCTTTAATAGAGGTGTTAAAGCATGATGGAAACACAGAGGAATGAGTATTTCTTCATTGGAAAATCAGCGACAATTTTATAGAACAAATCTAAATTGGGCTATTTCTGTAAGTAGAACAAAGGAAGAATATTCTACATGGAGAAAAGAGCATCCAGAATAGTAAATAGTTAATCTCTTCAACAATCATTGAGAATCTACTATATATCAGAGATTCTAGTTACTGGGGATACTATAGTATAGTATAGGAGGGGCAGAGAAAAGTAGGGAGAATGAAAAGACATGGCTTCACAGAACGAAAACATAATGGTTACTCTTTAGCTGTATCAAGGTATAAAGGTGGAAAAGTCCACTAAGACTTGTAGGTTTTTTTGATTGGGAACAATGATGAACCCATTCATAAAATTAGAGAATACCAGAGAAGGAACATATTTGGGTTATTTTTCAGCCTACTAAGTATTAATTATATGCCAGATGTCTCTGTGTTGAATTAAAACATGGATCTATAGAATTTGTCAACATTTCAGTTATATTTGAAGGCATGGGAATAGATTAAAAAAAAGACATACCTTGAGACTAGAGGCAGTATCTTGGAAACTAAGAATAGATTGCTCAGATATATAGGATGTGGTCAACAGCTTTAGATGGTGAGTAACACTCATGTACAATATTGGATTCAATCATTAAGTGACCCTTCTATTTTGGTCTTTGAGAGCACAGTTGTAAAAGGATTATGGTGGAGGAAGATTGCAATGGTTTGAATTGTATTAGAATGAGGAAGTACAGGTATCAAGTGCCAATTTCTAGCTTAAGAAGCTTTAAAATTAAAAAATTAACATATATATATATATATATAGTTCAGGAAAAGAGATTATCTTTTAATGGTGTAGAAAACAGGTAAAGTAATAAATTGATGAAAACAGTAATGAAAAGGTAGAGATTAGAGATTAAAGCTATGAGAGAGAGGGAAGAAATGATGTCTCTAACTCTGGAGAGGAAGGAGGTAATGTATTAAAAGTCTTGGTGGAAAGTGGTCTAGGAAATCAGGAGGAAGACAGGTAAGAATGGATATCACTTTAGTTAAATTTGGAGATAGAAATGGGTAAAATTGGGGGAGTTCAATAGTTCCAATTATGTATGCATGTGTGTGCATGTGTTTGTAAATGGTCCCACTATGTTGTTATGCTATTTTGTATTTTTTAAAGCATTCATCATATTGTTGTTTTTTTTTTAAGAGGGAAAGAAGTGAGGGAGGGGCAGAGGGAGAGGGAGAGAGAGAATCTTATGCAGGCTCCATGCCTAGAATGGAGCCTATCTAGTGGTTTGATCTCACAACCTTGAGATCATGACCTGAGCCAAAAATCAAGAACTGGGTGCTTAACCAACTGAGCTACCCAGGTTCCCCAAGCATTCATCACATTCTACTCTGAATAATAGCTATTTGTATTTTTATTTTAACTTCCTAATAAAATTATAAGATGTTCAAGATTAGGTATGTATAGTTTTCTTGTGTTTCCTGGATGCTCTTAAGGCAGTGCTTGATTAAATACAGTTTAGGGGGAACAGTTATTAGGTATTTTTGTAGCTATCTCATTAGTAATAGTTAAACTATGTTCATTAAATAAATAATCCTTTATTGGCTAGCTACTGTGGAGGAAAACATAAACATAACATTAGGCTATGAGACTTGAGAAGAATGAGATTGTTATGATTCTCTGAATTCAGGAAGAATTGTGAAAGATGGGGTTTCAAGTAGCTCCATTCACACAATACAACAAGTGAGAGAAAGTTATATTGATATATTTGATTTTCTTTCTGTATTTTCCTTCTGTGATAATGAAACAGGGAAACTAAAAGGATCCCATGAAAAACTGCCCTTTTCCCCTTACTTTTCTTACTTCTAGGACTTGTACTCCTGCCCTACTCAGGCTTTACAGTTCAGATAACGTATAAAAGTTCCAGGAGTGGGTGCCTGGGTAGCTCAGTTGGTTAAGCGACTGCCTTCAACTCAGGTCTTAATCCTGGAGTCCCAGGATCGAGTCCTGCATTAGGCTCCCCGCTCAGTGGGGAGTGTGCTTCTCTCCGTGACCCTCACCTCCCCCACCATGCTCTCTTTCTCTCTCAAATAAATAAAATCTTAAAAAAAAAAAAAAGATCAAGGAGTTAATGATTTCCTTGGAGTCTTTTAACACAATAGGTAACATCTAAGGAGTGACCAGGCAAAGTCCCAGACCACTGGCTCACCAAGACCCCTAACTCCAAGGCATAAGTGACTCCTGAAAGACACCTAAACACTTGTTTTTGTTTTAACCAATCCCTGGATGCCTGAGAAGACATGTACACCAGACCACAATTCTCAATAAAAACCCCTGGCCCTAAGCAATGATGAGACTCACTTTGTCTATATCTGCACTCTCTGTTTTCAGTAAACTCTGCTCTCATTTCCTCTTGACTTGTATTTGATTATATCTTGCACAAAGCCAAGGACGCTCTTGGTTAGTCTTGCAGGAACACCTCAGGATCCTTGGACCCAGTCTGGCTGCATCAATATATCATATTATTGTTAAAATAGTTGCTGCCCTCCCTGGGGATTATATTTTCCTACCCACTGAATTCAGCCTTGTCCATAACAGTTGTTTTTTGTCTTCCATATGGGAGAGGTATACATCTACAAACTGATGAACTCAGGAAGGACTGTGTAACTTGCTTTGACCAAAAAGCATGGAAGTGACATATTTGGACAATATTTTTTCTCCTCTGCCATGAGACTGCCAATACCCCAGATTAGTGGCTACTCCTCACCCTGTGATCAGTGCTGAAGACAAAATAGAGCACAACCTATAATGGGCATTTATGTGACTGAGAAATAAAACTGTTCCAGTAAATTACTGATATTTTGAGATTATATGCTACCACAATAAACAACCCTAACGGACACTTTCTCCTCTCCAAAACTCTTCTCTGGGAATTCACCTGAGATATCTTGAATCATGAAGGGTACACATTCAGTCTAGCTGCAGAAAATATATACACAAATGAAATAATTTAAGAGTAATATAATTACCTCTAGATTGAATTTAATATAATTTGAAGTGGATTTGTGAGAGTTGTGCATGAAGACTGAAGTAGGTGGGCTACATGAGTAAAGGCTATGCAAAAGAAGTACATTTGCAGTTGAGATTTAAAAGATATAAAAGGAAGGAGCTAAAGAATGAGGGTGTTGTCTCATAAATGTAGAATTTCATGTCCAGAATATTCAGAGTCTCCTAAATTTTCTAATTTTGAAAGTCCAACCATATCTTACTCTTTCAAAATGGTTCTCCACTTCAAGAACAAAAAGGTCCCCCTAAAACTGGTTTAGGCATGATTTCTAGTTGAGACTAGCAATTCACATTCAATAGGACTCTTTAATAATATAATGAACTCGGCAACAAAGGCAAAAACAAATCAGTGTGTATGTTTGCACATGTACCTATGGGTTTAGGGGTGAGTGCTTTAGCCCAATTCTACTTGACATTTACATTTCTAAATGATAGGGTCCTGACCATTTGAGCAACAAGATTTTAGCAAACCAAGAAGGCACACATCAGAAAATAAGGGTTTTAATTTATGGATCAATACTGAATTGTTTGCAACTTTTGACTAATACAAAGCAAAAGATAATTTTAATTTATAACAACTGTTTTACACTGAAGTTGTTTCATTTAGTTTGATATAGTTTGTAGACTCCTAAGGCCAAAACTTATGTAACTCCACAGTGATGGACTTTTAAGTAAGTGGATTTGCATCTACCTTGGAATATCCTATAAATAGGAATAGAAATTTCAATTAATAATATAAGGCAGCAATAGAATCTTGCTTCTGTGAAAATGTTAGAGCTTCCAAAATGTATATGAATTATCTTGTGATTGTTTATAAAGATGCAGTTGACAAAAAGTTATAAAATACCTAGGTTTTTCAATTTGTTTGATATGACTAAAATGCCAAAATTGCAATTTGCAAAAGGTGGGAAGGGGTGTCAACACCCCAGAGTGTTTTTAGTGACTTTTTCTATCTGTAGCTTTTTAATAGTTAAACATGCTTTAATGTCTAAAACATTTGTTTCTCTTCAAATGAATATTCCAGTATACTTCAAATCTATTAAAATATCAAGTTGTATTTGATTTTAAAAAGTCATAATCCATCAGTTGGTTGGCTGGGAGAACCATTAAAAGGAGATAACTGATGCCCCCAAGTTATAAATCATCTCATCTCATGATAATTATTGTATCCTGTTCCCCCAAATGACACAACTGTGGTGATTTATGGTTGGCCCAAAGTAACAGGATAAACTTGCATACCAAGTTCTGATCAAGAAGTTGATTTGAGAAGAAAACTTCCTGCATGTTTCAGAGTAGAGCACCTGAAACTAATCTACATTTTGACAGTGCTCATTAGTAAGCCAATTGTAGACTAAATTCTCTTCCTCAGAGGGGCTTTAACCAAGTCAGAGCTCATTAGCAAAGAGTCCTTAGTGGTCAAACAAGTCTCCTGTAGATTATGTAGACCAAACCTTCTTCATTTAAGTCAGTTTTAATAGTTTCTCCCCCAAATTTTCTTAATTAGAGCAAACTGACACTACATTTTCCTTAATACATTAAATGAACTCTTTAATGATATATAAGGCATTGGGATACATTCTGTTGCTCTGATTACTTACTTCTCTTGAAAATTCTCTTGAATTTAACTTGGGCCTTATGATCCTCTGATATTTTCTCTATTAAAAATGTAAATAGAACCCTGGAGTGACTAATTTGAAAGTTAATAGTTCATCTGCAATTGATGTAGAAATACAGGACAAGTATAGCCATGAGAATTAAATGCTCTTTGAAAGGCCAAAACATTAGCTTTTTTTTTTTGTTAAAAATATTAACTCTTTAGCATCACTGAAATGCCTTTTTGTTGTTGCTTCATCAAACAAAAATACTGCCTCCCAAATGCCCAATATGATTTAAGGAGAGTAGCCTATAAGTTGCACAAAGAAAGGACAAAGTTCAGAGTCAGGCAGACCTGGGTTTAAATCCAGATCTGTCACTCACCAGTTTTATGAATTTAGGAAATTAACTTCTGAGATTGTCTTCATCTATAAAATGAAGATAGAAATGGCACTTCAGGGCACCTGGGTGGCTCAGTGGGTTGAGCCACTGCCTTCGGCTCAGGTCATGATCCTGGGTTCCTGGGATCGAGTCCTGCATCGGGCTCTCTGCTCGGCAGGGAGCCTGCTTCCCTCTCTCTCTCTCTGCCTGCCTCTCTGTCTACTGTGATCTCTGTCTGTTAAATAGATAAATAAAATCTTAAAAAAAAAAAAAAAGAAATGGCACTTCATAGGGTTGTTGTGAAACTTACAAAAATTTGATACAGGTGAAACATGTAGAATAGTTCTGGACACACACTAAGTTCCCAATAAATGTAGGCTTATATTACTATTACTTTTGTGGTTATATTTTTACTATTCCTGTTTTAGAGATAATAGCAATTCATAGGTAGTACTAGCAGGTGCTTGTAGTAAGTCTTTAATTACTGCCCCTTCCTTTCCCTCCACACTGGCAAGGTTGTGACAAGAATCAGTCATTTCTTTATAAGGAAAAAAAGCAGCAGGTTGATTTCTATAGGTTTCTTGTTATAAGGCCATATATTGTTAACCGATAGGCAAAAATTATTGAATTATTGTAGTAATATGAAATAAAGTACTTGGCAAGGGAAAACTGAAAAAAACAAAAACAAAAGCAAAACAAAACAAAAAAAAACAAACCCACAACAACAATAGAGAGTCAACTGATCAGCCTGATAAGTTAGAAGTATGTCCTTCCTCCTGCTATCTCTTTTCCGACAACCCTTAGTATTAGAGTCTGTGCACTCTCCTTGGTGAAATAAAGCCACCAGAGTACAGAAGACTACAACAATCAGAGCTCCTACATCTGAAGCCATAGCTAATAAATATCCCCTGTTCATAGGATATGAGCGGCAGTGATAACAGTGACTAGATCTCTGATGTTAGAGTAGATTCCGTAAGTTCTGTTTTTGGCACCATGATAGACCAAAATGTCCAGAGAACCCCTTCTCTACCTAGTACAAAAAACATAAAGCAATATCATAGAGACCATCTTAAAAATATTTTTTAAATGCATTTCTTCACTTGCAGGGGAGAGTGGGCTGTAGTTTAGGGAAAAAAAAAACCAATAAGCAAAAATTCTGAAAGATCTATTGCTATAGCTAGAGTTTGGCTTAGGGATCTATCTGCTCATTCCTGGTGACCTAGCAGACCTTGTGCTTTGATGGACCAAGTAACCTTGTGGGGGAAAAACAAGCTTGGGCCCAAGCAAGTTGAACAGTTAGGTAAAAGCCTCATTTAAAAATAGGATGCCCAAATGGTGATACCAAGACCATCCCATGTGGTTTGCAAACACTGCACAGTGAACAACCCCAAGAAATGCTCTGTGTAAGGCCCACAGAGTGAATGTGGCCCACTGCAGTTGTATGTGGCAGCTCTGTGAAATGCCAAACTGAATGTGTTAGAGAAAAACCTGCATTTCAGAAGGATACACAAGGGATCTGTGTATGTTTCAGCTATGGTTTTAGGTAAAAAAATTTTTTTCTCTTTCTAAAACATTGAAAACTGCTAATCATTTGGGCCCCAAATTTATATCGAATGTGAGACCTAAAACCCCCTGAATTCAACTATTTGAAGTTTTCCCAGGATTTCAACATCAAGTATATATCTTTTGAATTAAGAGAGAAGGATATGGATTAGGGTGGGTGTTTTCAGTACGTCCAAAAGAAGAGAAAATGAAAATGTATATAAAAATGTTTTTTTTATAAGCTCTTTGCCCTTCATAGAAAAGATTGATAGATTATGGGAGACCTAGATACTTACATACTTTCTTTCACTTTATATGGATTGGGAATACTTATATACACAGTCCTACCAGGGACAAATTGTTCTCTTTCTTCTCCCTAATTTCTGAATGTTCAAAAGGACAGGAAATGTGTTTATTGGAAATGCTTACTCCAGGGGGAAAAAGTGTATACAGTTTTTGAAGAACATAAACAGGAAGAGATTGCCATCAACAGAAATGATTGTTTTCTCCACCCTGTATTTTCAGATGTACATTTCTCATTAACATAATTCAATTAGAACTAAGAGACATGTTGCTATACTTGAGCCAGAAATATAATAGTTAGAAATTAGTGGCTTTGCTATACTTTATAGGACAATAACGGCAATCACAGGTTATCACTGATCATCTAAATAATATGGTAGAAAAAATAAAAATAACATGATTTTCATGTGATTAAATTAAGATTCAGGGGAAGTTTAAATATCTTAGAATTCTAAGAGAGGTGTTATGTCTTTATGCAATTGCATCTTTCATTCCTGGGTGATTCAATTCTGCCTGTTAGCATTTGATCCTTGACTGACTGGGTATTTTGTTATCTATGAAATGCAGGGATTAATTTGTAAAGAGAGTATCTGATCTGTGGACCTCTCTCTTGCAGAAAAGAATGAATTTGCTCAGACCTACATCAAAGATTGCCCATATCTCTTGCAGATATATTCTGGTTACTGGTACATTCTACAGTTTAAGCCCTAAATTGTAGGTTTGGAAATGTGACTTTTAAAAAAAATCCTTGATTATTCCTTGAACATGGTAGTTAGGCTTGGGAAGTATACTATACTGATCTCTCTATGCACAGTGTTATCACAGGATTTAGAAAATGAAATTGGATTTTTTTTTCTCAGCAATTTCATATATAATTAGTAGTAAATTTAAGAAATGTTGAATTAATCAGCTTGATTTTAGCCTTTCAGTAAAGATGCCTCTCTCTTTTTTGCCTGCAGTTTTCTATGGTTTTGCAGGAATTGCATGCAATTAGAAAAACATTGATAGTTGGATCAAATCAATATTTAGATTAAGCCCCATTTTTAACAGGATGATATAGAAGTATTCCATAGAACTCCTCAAATAAAGAACCAGGAAATTCTGCATTTGCAACAACATGCATGAACCTGGATCACATTATGCTAAGTGAAATAAGCCAGACAAAGAAGGACAAATATTACATGATACTATTTATATGAGGAATCTAAAATAGTTAAACTCATAGAAACAAAGTAGGATGGTGGTTTCCAGGGATTGAGGGAAGGGGGAAATGGGGAAATATTGGTCAAAGTTTCAGTTATACAATATGATTTAATAAATACAGAATAGTGCCCACATTTAATAATACTCTTGTATACTTAAAAACTTGCTAGGAGGGTAGTAATAGGTAGTGATGGTAATAATAATGAGAAGGAGGGGGAGAAGCAGCAGCAGTAGTAGCAGTACGGAGGGTGGGAAGAAACTTCTGGGGTGATGGGTATGTCTATGGCATAGATTCTGTTGATGGTTTCACAGGTTTATACTTAGCTCCAAATTCATCAAGTTGTATACTTTAAATATTTACCACTTCTTGCATGTCAATCATTAAAAAAAAAAGAACTAGGAAAAATACATGTACAAAGGGCAGCTAGTTACATACTAAATGTAATAATGGATTTATAAGGGAAAACAAAAGTAGGGAATCCTAAAACATCCATTTAGATTAAGACTCACAGAAATTATTACCACAAGTGTAATAGTCCAGTAATGATTTTCATATTTAAGGTCTCTCTGTAAGAGTTATGAAAAAAATTAAAAGTAAATTTAATGACAAAATAAAATGTATGTTAAAGTTAGGTAATTAGCCTGAAGGCAGCATAAAAACTGAGAGAGTGTAAATAATTTGTATAACCAGTAGTAAAAGAGCAAAAATATAAATAAAAAGGGAGTAGTAAAGCACATGGATTTACCAGGATTTGAAAAGTATACTTTAAAATAACAAACAATCCCAAAAAATAAAAACTTAGAAGAACACCAAAATGTTATAAGCAATATCCAAAGAAGAGAAGAAAAAAGTGTCAGGAAGGTTAGGTGACAAGCATACACAAATATACATAAATAGAATCAGGAAAAAAAAAGGTGTTAATTTACTTGTGTGACAAATGCTACAATTCTAAAGTCTGAGTATCAGGACAGGACTTAAAAAGACTAGAGAAAGTCAGAATAAACACAGAGTCTCTAAGGAGAATAGTATGAAACCATTTGGGAATTCTCAAGTGTATCACTTAGTCAAGGAAACTAAAATGTGATTTGTGCTTCAAATATGGAATGACAAAATATTTGGTCATTCTAGTGTATAAAATCACTAAAGATTAAAGCCTTGAAAATAATGACAACTCTAAGGACCCAATTAGAATATCTAGAATACTTGATTAACAGAAAGATACTAATCCATACAACACCATTTAAGAAATTATTTTTCCTCATGTAAACAGAACACATGTTAACTATAGAAAAGTAGAAAACTAAAAAAAAAAGATAATAAAGTTATTTCATGTATCACTGTTAACACATCAGCGCTATATGTATATAAACAATACTATAGGGATATGGAACTATACATGAACATATTTGATAGATTACTATATGGATATAGTTTTATTGAAGTGATATGGATATAACTAAGCATACACCTACCCTATGTGTATTCATACATACACACAGAGGCAGACACCAACTTTATTCTTTCTTCTTTTGTAACTTCACATTTGTTTTGTGCATTTTTTCCCCCAGCCCTTAAATGAAATACTAGACAAATCCCATAGCTTTTCTGGTCACTGTTAGATTAATAATAAACCCTATCCAAGCCTATTAATTCCATACAGTCCTAAAATCTCCTCTGTGATCCAGTTAATGCTCCTCCCCTCACCCAGCTCAAACCTGCAACAAGCTAGACGCTTATACAGGAGCAGGAGTATTTTATCTGGTTTTATTTCTCTTCTTTCTCCATTTCTTCTCTTAACTGACCTTTTGGGACAACTCCAGATTGAGCCCAGAAGTGGATAGCTTTCTTTCATGGGTCCCCTTAAGAGATTTCTTAGAGATTCCCTACTGGGATCAGAATGCCTCCTGCAGATCCATTGATCTGGCATTGCCTTCACTTGCCAAAAGTTCATTAAGTTGGAATCACATGGCCTCCTTGACATTTTCTCAGGTAGAGTCCATCCTAAAATGATTCTGAGCCTTGCAGGAAGATAACATCTAGACCAAGGGAAATATGCACCATTGCCTCTACTTATGGGGAGCAGAGGTCACTTCCAACCCAGACTTCTATCTTTTTTCTGCTAACTGCATATAGCGTCTCAATCAGATTTCTCCAGGTAGAATCAGGCAATTTTCTACGTCTTTTATATGACAAAAGACATCCACTCTTAAAGCTGCTTTCTTGGCCTAAGTAGAGAGGAAAACTCTATAACTGAAAAATATAATATCTAAAATAAAAATTCACTACATGGGCTTAAATTAAGGTAAATTGTAGAGGATAGAGGAAAGAAGCAGGAGACATGGAAAGGAAACAAAACTATCTGACCCAAAGGATGGGGGTGGGGAGAGATACCAAAATGTTACCATCAGAGCTTTAGGGACCTATAGGACATTAAAGCATCTATTATATGTGTATTTAGAGTCTCAGAAGAGAGTAAAAAAAGGGAATGGGGCATAAAAGTAATTGAGAAATGTTTGAAAATTTCCCAAATCCATTGGAAAATATAAATTACAGAATCAAGAAACCCAGCAAACTCCAAACAGGATAAATAAAAAGGAAATTTCACTTAGGTACATTATAGTCAAACTGCTCACACTCAAAAGTTAGTGAAAAAAAAAAACACTGAAAGTAACCAGGAAAAAAAACAAATAAACAAAAAGACAATAACCTAAAAAATAATTCCCATAAATATTTTAAGTAAATCAAATAGAACATCATGCCTAGGGGATAGACCATCTCTTCTTAGATAATAATTATAATAAAAACATTAATAAATTAGATTTGCCAAGAAATGAATAAACAAACCAAGACTAGGAGAAAAATTCAAAATATATACAATCTGACAAAGGACTGGTTTTCAGACTATATAAAGTGTATCTACAACTTATGACAAATATCCCAATAATATAGGACAAGAGATTTATGCAGACATTTCACAAAGAAAGACATACAAATACTCACTAAAATTATGAAAAAAGTGCTTATCATCATTAGCCACAAAATGAATGCACATTGAAATCATGATGAGAAACCATTCATACCCATTAGAACTGCTAAAACATAAAAGATCGACAACACTAAATGTTGGTGAGGAGGGCTATCAACTGCACGATTCATACATTATTGGTGGGAATATTAAAGTGATACAAATAATTTGGAAAAAAGTCTGGCAGTTTCTTATAACTAAGCATACACCTACCCTATGATCCAACAATTTCATGTCTATGCATTTATCCCAGTGAAATGAAAATATATGTTTACAGAAAATGTTTTGCAGAATGTTCATAACAACTTTATTCATAATGACCAAAAGGTAGAGACAGCTCAGGTGTCAATCATAGGGGAATGATAAACAGACAATATATTCATATAAGGGACTCGGCAATTAAAAAGTAACCTACTGATACACAGGACGGCATGGATTAATCTCAAAAACATGCTGAGTGGAAGATTTACTCAAAAGGTTACAAAATGCATAATTCCATTTATATGAAATTCTGTGTTAGGCAAAATTAATCTGTGGATCTTCTATATATATAATCATATTTATGTTTTATGTAAATGATGATCCCCAGATTTCACCTACAGGATGTCTATTCTTTTTATTTCTGTTTTTTAAAAAAATTAAAGACTTTATTTATGAGAGAGAGTGAGAGAGAGCACAAGCAGAGGGGCTCTGCAGAGGGAGTAGTAGACTCCCTGCTGAGAAGGGAGCTCCCTCCCAAGACCCTGAAATTGTGACCTGAGCAGAAGGCACATGTTTAATTGCTTAATTAACTGAGCCACCCAGGCACCTCAGGAAGTCTGTTCTTATGTAGGTAGCAGAAACAGAGCAAAGCATCAAAGGGCTGGGTAAGAAGTAAGGGATATATAAGATCTGTGTGATATTACTGTCAATTTCCCCCTAATTGATGTATATACTATGGCATTTTAATCAGAATGTCAGCATAGTTTTGTGTTTGGGTATATGTGGGTTTTTGTATATATAAATATGCTTATTCTAAAATGTATATGGAAAAGCAAGGGATCAAGACAAGCCATGGTAAAATTCAAGAATATTAATAAAGTGGGAGGATTTAAGACAGCAACACTTATTAAATTGCTATGATTAAGATAGTGTTGAATTAGTGCAAAATAAAAAATAGATAATGTGGATTGTAAATCTAATTGTAAAAGTAAAACAAACTTTCTGGATGATGACATAGAAAAATTCCTTGTAATAAAGATTTTTAAACAGGGAATGGCAATGAAGTACAAAATTGATAAACTACATTAAAATTTAAACACATCTGTTCCCCTAAAGACATATTTAAGAGATTTAAATAAAATACAGAATAGGATATTGCAAAACATTTGTTGACAAAAGACTTGTGGCCAAAATATATAAAGAACTCCTACAAATCAGTAAAAAAAGACAGGTAATTCCATTTATGTATTATTGTATAATTCTCTGCTCCAAATCTCAGAGGCTTAAAGCAGCAATCATCTTATGATATATTTTATGATATTATGAGTCAGGAATTTGGGCAGAATGTGGCTGGGTGATTCTTCTGTCCCACATGCCATCAATGGAGTCACTTGGTGGCATTTGTTGGCAGATTAGCTGGCGTGGAAAGTCCAAAACAGGTCCACTTATATTTCTGTCACCTTTCTAGAGATGGCTGGAAAGCTGGTGCCCACCTGGGATGGGGCCCATAGGTCTGGCCTGTCCAACATGATATTCTCAGGGTAACTGGCCTTAATATGTGATACCTCAGAGCCCCCAAAATGAACTTCTCAACACATAAAAAAGAAACTACATGAGTTTCTTTTATGTCCTAGTTCAGGAATTCATATGGCATTTTTCCTACTTGTACTGTATTGGTTAAACCTGTCACAAGCCTTCTAAGATACAAGGAGAGGAAGCTTTGACCCTGCTACTTGACTGAAGGAGTATCAGAGAATTTGTGCCATGTTTTGATACTGCTAGAGTCCACCATCTGGTCACAAATTACTTTCATTCCTTCCACATGAAAAGTACCCTCATCTCTGCTTGAAGACCCTCACTCCCTCAAAGACTCATCACAATAAGTCTTAGGTCGAAGTTTATAGACTTAATCTAATGTGTAGTCCATGTGTGGAAGAAGCCTCTCAGGTTTAGTTTCTAGGGTATTATTCCTCTGCATCGGACACCCTATGAAATAAATAGGCAATTATCTGCCCTAACAGAATCTGCAGACAATAGTGGGACAGCACAGGTTAACAAAAATTGACATTCTTGTTCAAAACAGTACATACCCATCAATGGTCCAGAGTGATCCTGGAATTCAGCAGAGCATAGATTGCCCATTCCTTGCTTAAGGCTCAGACCTGCCCCATTGAGAATGATTCTCGGTGGCTCTTGTCTCTGCCTTCTGGGGTCCTAACCCTTTCCTCTGAGTCAGCTTTCTTTTTCTGTAGAGAGTAGCTTTCTCAGCCTGCTTCTGGTCCATAAGAGTTTGGTGTTCAAATGCCTCTTTTCATTTTGTATTGTATCTATTCCCTCAGGTCCCAGCTAATATAATTTCTTTGAGGTGCTTATGTATCAACTTGTAAAATAGTCCTTTAGACAAAAGGTTCATTCACAAATATCTGAGATTAAACCCTTATTACTCAAGTCTCATTGTGACACCTTTACAATAAAACTTGTAGGAGCATTATGGTCTAGTAGAAAGGGTCTTAAAGTATATGCCTAACATTATTTATGTTTAATTGAGAAAGAGGCAGTAACTTAAATCTTTCTGAAATTTTAACAAAAAATTCTTAATCACACCTGGATTTTCTGGAGCAATGTTTCACTGGCAAAGCCCAGGACTTGATCTTTGCTTTGACACTATATCTTATTTTAGGGGTATTTTGCTGAATGTAAAGACTACTCTGGGCCTTTACATTTCCTTCAAATGTTACTAAAAAACTGAACAGTTTATGCTTTAGTTTGTTCATCTATATCTGTCTCATCACCCATTTTATTACATGAGGTAAGAGGTCAGCAAGCATGATCAACACATTGCTGAGAAGTTTCCTGAGCTTGATCATTCAGTTTATTACCCACTTTTCATGGTATCAAGGCAACAGTATTGCCAAAGCTCCATGGCTACAGAACCAAGGTCCCCTTTCTTCTAACTTTAGTAATAGTTTCCTTTTTTCTTTGAAGGCTTCACCAATGCCCCCCTCAAGCCTTCAGGCCATTTCTAAAATAAATACCACATGTCTTTGGTTGTATTGTGACAGCATCCCACTTTTGGGTAAAATGTTCTGTTTGATTTATCTATTTCTGTATGAAAAAGTAATCTAAAATGTAATGGCCTAAAATAACAGCCATTTTATTACATGCCATGATTTTATGAAACAGGAATTTAGGCAGGGCATGGCTAGATGATTCTTCTGTTGCAATTGTTATTGATATCATTCAAAGTCTTCAGATGGAGAATGAAGTAGTCTTGAGGGTCCAGAACAGCTTCACTCACATATTTAGTGTCTTGTTGGAAATGGCTGAAAGAATGGACTTATTTGTTGATAGGAAATGCTTACAGATGCCCCTTTTGGACCACAGTTTCAGAATAGCTGGGTATTCTTCTGTGTGGTACAGGACTCCAAAAACAAGTTTTCTAGTGAATGATGTGGAAAATGAATGGCTTTTTATGACCTAGCCTCAGAAATTAAATAGCATTATTTCCTATATTATTATTGAAGAAATTACAAGCTTGTACATATTTAAGAAGAGGGGATATAGACCTCATTTTCCAGTAAGAGGAGTGTCAAAAACTTGTGGCCATGATTTAAAACCATTAGAAAACCCAAAAGAAAAATAGAGACTTAAGCCTGATCCTCTTTATAAAAGAAAATACCAAAATGACCAATAAACACTTGAAAAATTGCTCAAGCTCACTAGTCAGAGAAATTAAAATCAAAACCATGATGAAACATACCATACACACGTGGGATGCTGACAAAATATTTGTTAAAGTTGACAAACTATTTTACGCCTAATCATAACCTATCAGAAATGTACATGGACATGTATACTGAAAATTTATACATGAATGCTCATATAGCAGCTTTATTTGTAATAGGTTAAGCTGGGAACCACTCAAATATTAGTCAATAATACAACAGATAAATAATCTGTGGTATATTCATACAATTGAATATATGTATATATGTATATATGTATATATACATATATGTATATATATTGTAGTTCATTTAGTGCACTGCTATAAGGGATTCAATTGTATGAATATACCACAGATTATTTATCTGTTGTAGTATATGTTGTAGTATATGTATATGTAGTATACTACATATACTACATATGTACTACATATGTAGTATATGTAGTATACTACATA